>JAXGGA010010882.1:0-44897 GCA_038373865.1 Uloborus plumipes
CAGCTTATAGAGAACCTCTCCTTTGACGTGATACTCTGCTTAGTTGCTTAATTGACTTTTGAATTCACATTTTCTTCCTGTTTATCCACTAAAAACTGCAATATTCTTTGCCACTTAGAAAGTTCTTCTCACCAAACTGCTGTTGAAAAGAAAAATATCACAGCGTAAAAATCTTCGCGAAGTGAGGATGTCTGAATCCTCGAGGATTTTCGCTCATACAGGCTTTACTCAATCATAGAGAGCAAACTCCGAACTTTTGTATTCAACTCATTTAAAGCCAGTCTCCAAAATTATTGAAATGTGAAACATTAAACTGAAAAACCAACATTAAACTGCACAAATTGCATAGTATTTTGTATACATGTCTTTCAACCTTACTGTAGTCCTTATAACATGAATCACAATAAACCCCACACTGTAAAAAATACATATTTTTACAGTATAATACAGCTAAAATTACAGTAATAAACTGAAATTGCTACTTTTACAGTAGTAAACTAAAATTTCTAGTTTACAGTAAAAAAACTAAAATTGATAGTTTCACAGTTTATTACTGTGCTTTTACTGTTTTAAACTGGAGTCTTTGCTGCCTGCATTATGCAAGAGCTTTTGTTGCAGTGCATTTTAAACGCAAAATTTTTTGAATTCCCTGATCCTTACGATCGGATGTTTTAAAGTTCAATTGATCGAATCCAACAAAAAGTTGTATTTTCCAGTTGTTTATTGGACTTCGTGAAACTACATTTATTTCCAATTTTAAAAACAGAAATGATTAATGAGAAAACCAACATTAAACAGTACAAATTGCATATTATTTTGTATATACGTTTTTCAGAGTTAATAGTAGTCCTTATAACAGAGATTATCAGGGCCGGTTAAGATTTAAGAAGAGGACTTACTGAGAGACACTCTTCGCAAGCTCTCTATGGATTAACCCATTAATGCCTAGCGTCTCTTTTTAGGGACGGTCCAAAAAAGGGTTTGAATTTCCCCAAAATGAATATTTCAACCAAATAATAGTGTTCAATTAGTACCTTGGTATTGTTTCAATTCGTTATCAACAGATTGCAGCACATAACCATTGTAAAGTGTGTTCTGTAGAAGTTTAAATATGATCTTTATCAAAAATGACATCGTTCACAATCTCAAGAAAAAAAAGCTAAATTTTCAAAGTTATGCCCAGATTCCCAGTTTATGTTAATTGGTGATTTTATTTCTTCTTATAAAATGTCTTTTTAAACATTATATCGTAGGGAGAAAAAAATTTGAGTAAAAAAAGTGTGTATCCTCTGGGGTCTATCGTAACTGTTAAGGGACGAATTTTCTTTCCTTAATTAAAAAAAAGTATGTGTTACATAATGTTTTTTGTATTATTTTTCCTATCCATTAAACACTGTTTGTAACCAGTATACAAAATATTTTTTGGGGAAAAAATGTCAGGCATTAATGGGTTAAGATTTCAGAAGGCCATAGGTCAAATCCCTTTTCCGTCACCCTCTGTAGTTACCTCACAATTGAGTCGTTTTTATCACAACCCGTTAAGTCCCATTTCTCAAAATCCATAGTTCCGAAGGCGGGAATATGGATATAAAGGGGGTTTCACTTAAAACCCTTACTTTATATTCACTTTTTGTTGAGATCTAGTGGTTTTTGAGCCTTTAAGAAATTGGTAAAGGATATTTTAGACTAATCTCTTTTTAAATCAAATTATTTATCACTAGCAAAAATACCCGGCGTTGCCTGGGCCAGTAAAAATATTGAGAAACAATTTATAATCGCCTTTTTTTTCCTAAACTAAAAGAACTCAAAACGTACAGCTTTGACGATTTAAAATGTCGCTAAATTTGCGGTAACTGTTTTGGGATACCTAGGATAACTTTGCTCCTCTCCCTACTTTATGAAAATATGCTTAGGTATTATAAAGTCAGTAATTTTTGTCAAAGAAAAATTGTCATTTAATGCTGAGAAAATATTACTGACCATGAAATGACGCTAAAAATTTTTGTTTAAGTGATTTCGAAATTAGTAGGGAGCATTTGACAATTATTTGTGCGAAAAACACAAATTAATGGTAGTTTTAGTTTTGGGGTTTGATTAATTTCGTACGCGGATTACTTTACGCTTTGACGTAAGTTTTAAAAGTTTATTAATGACAACGTACGGAATCGGCCAAAAAAAAAAAAACCCTGAACTTTTCTTCAACTGTGGGAATATTATCTCGATGATTAAGATTTTGGCGCAGTTTACAAATATCAGACAACAATCGTTTTATTTTAGTTACTAGCGGTACCCGCACGGCTTTGCCCGTGGTATAAAATTAAAAGTTCATTTGTAAAATAATTGATATATCAGAAAAAATGCTCTATTTTAGTTTTATTCAACTATAATTCCTTCAAAGTGATATAAAGATCTGATATGGACCCCACACTACTTAATTTTACGTGTAAATTTCTTAGTAGATGCCTTAAGTGCTAAAATAGTGCTTGGAGTGAGCAAGATAACAATTCAAACATTTGTAGCCCTAGTTTGCTACGAAACAATGCAAAAAAATATTTTACAATGATTAATCTCCTAAAGATCGTCGTTTTTAACATCATTCAGTGGATTTTTCGCAAAATATCGCCAACAGCGCCAAATTGAACCTAAATCAAAAAAAAAAAAAAAAATCGCCAATTTGGCGTCAAATATTTGGCGATATATCGCCAAGTGATCGCGCCAATTCATATCACTTTTGTTAACCAATTCATATCACCTTGCATTGAAAACACTGATTTACCCGATAAATGGGGTAAAACACCCCCTTAGAACATTCGAATGCAACCCCAAGGGAGATGGACAAAAATAAGCCAAAAGAGAAAATAAGAACAATTTTGTTGATAATAGAAATCAACAGAAATCTTACCAAAGTTTAAAAGAAGAAGAAGGTTTTCTTTCCTAGCTTAAAAAACAAAACAATACATTTTCCGAAATGAAACACTTTAAAAAAAACGATGCAATATCGAAATTGATGCGATATTTCGTTAATCTGTGCTTTAGGTACCCTTTTCTCGCTAAATGAACGATAGGCGCGCCAAGCGTGGTAACCCTAGCTATTTTGTGTAGTTGACTTTTTGAAAACGCGCCAAGCAGGGTCCCAAAGCATCTTCACCGGGAAAAAGACAGGGTTGCCAGAGAATTGGAACAAAAAAATACTACGCCTCCTCTAAAAAAAATATTACAAAATACTACTGTTTCCAAACGTTGCCAAAATTAATGTTGCTGAAATGCGAAATCCATGAAAATGAAAAAAAAAAAAATCCGCCAAATCTTTTAATTAAGTCATTAGTATATTGGAAACAGGGTTGCCAGAAAAATACTACGCTCCTTATTTGGGCCGAAAAAATACTACCGTAGAATCAAAAATACTACGTCTGGCAACCCTGGAAAAAGAACGAAACAAAAATAAGTATGAACACGTAACCATAGTAACAACATGAAAAGTTGATTTCCGTTGATAAAATAATTCTTTTCATCTCTCTTTTCAAACAAATTTTATTATCGAGCTGATCCATTTTAAAATCATTTGGCTTGCTTTACTGAAGGTAAGCCTTGAATTTCGGGATTCTAAAAATAATTTTTACAGCTCTCCTGATGATCGTAGAAACTTCGAAAAAACTTCATTTTGTGCAGAAAATTTCAAGCTTTCGAATGACATAAGACTTGAAAATGTGTGTGGAATATTTCTTCCCTATTTTATCGAATTTCCGCTAAGAATTCGAATAGAAAAAGAACGAAATGGAATGTTCGAAAAATCGCTTCGAGGTGCAAAACTACATGCTACAAACTAATTTTGTGCCAAGTGGCATGAAAATCGACCGAACGGTTTTGACGCTACGCGCGTAACAGACAGAAAGACAGACAAACCTTCAGCTTTATTATTAGTAGAGAAAACGTTAGTAACGGTCTAAAATTAGTAAATTAATGTTTGTTTAAACTTAAGTTTGTTTAAGCATTGCATAGCGAATATTCAGGCACATTTTGAACATAAAGGGTGCTTATAAATCAACGTGAGGTGTTTGGAGCACTCTAGGGCGCGAGGCACAGTGCGAAATAGTGTCAAATTTAATGGGCGCACAGACAGAAAGAAAGACAGACAAACCTTCAGCTTTATTATTAGTAGAGATATCGTGGAAGAAGCAAAGTATTATTACATAGTCTTTGGCGCCAAAACTGGCGTCCGTTGAAAAATTACCCATAATCTTAGTTATAATATTCTTGCAACAAATTCGGCAAGATACCTGTTCGATTGGATTCTAAGTGACCAATTGTAAGTACCTGCCCAGTCAGCGCAAACAAATTTTTAAAAATACAGTAAAATTGTATTTTTTATCCGTTACCCGATTAAGCAGGACCGACAAATTTACGAAACTTGTGAAAATAATTGATACAGTGAACAATTTACTAATAAAGGAATACAATTTATTCTAAAAAAATAATATTTTCACGCAGCAATGCACATTAAGAAACACATTGCTTAAGGATAAATATTCTACTTATACAACTAAGACTGCAAAACGTTTTAAATACAAATCCTGGTAAAAGCCTGGATATTCCCCATGGAGCTGGAAAAAAAACCTTCAAAATTTGACTTGAGAAAAGATTTGAACATTATATACGGAAAGAAGAAATGATGCTCGCAATTTTAGCTTGCGACAGGGAGTTGAGATGATACACTAAATACTGAATTAGTTTGTTGGAAGCCTTCGCGGATTTATGCGAAAAATGTGCTTAAATTGGAATGAAAAAAGCGCTACTGATCGAACTTTTTCGAATATCGTTAAAATTTATAGCCTATGTGTTATTCTGATGTGTAAGCTACATTATGGTAAAAGTTTCATTAAAATCCATTCAGTAGTTTTTGCGTGAAAGAGGAACAAACATCCATACATCCATCCATACATCCATACAAACTTTCGCATATATAATAGTAGTAAGATACACTGTAAAAAATGAATGTTGTTTTTACAGTACAATACAGTTAGTTTTATAGAAATAAACTAAAAATATCTAATTTTACAGTAACAAACTGCAAAATCACTAATTTTACAGCTTATTACCATGTATTTTACAGTTTTGAAGTGGAACCTCGGCTGCCAGTATTATTCTGTTGTTTTTGCAGTATAATATTGCTAAATTTTACGGCAATAACTGTAAAATTTCTAACTTTGCAGTAATAAACTGTAAAATTGCTAGTTTTGCAGTTTATTACTGTGCATTTTACAGTTTTAAATTGGAATCTTGGCTGCCAGTATTGTACTGTAGAAACAACGGTTCCTTTTTTGCAGTGTAAAAATCGCTTAACGTGTTTTGATTTTAAATGATTCAATTTTAGGTATTATCTAAAGCAATTTTTACTATTTGTGAGCTCCTAAGGAGCAGGAGCCCTTGGCTACAGCTACAGCCTAGTTGACCTATTCAATAATTAGACCTTGGGAATTAGAACGAACCTCATCTTAAATACGACGAAATTTTGATTTTCCCGATCCTTACAACCGGATTGGTTTTCGATTGCAGGAGTCTAATAAACAGTTGGATTTTAAAAATCTGTGTTATGCAACGTGCCCCAAGGGGACTATAACGTGCGCCTAGCGTGCGCATTTTTCTTCAACCCGAACCTTCGATCTCCACGCCCAGGATGTCCTTCACTGGCTGGAACCTTCAATTTTTGGCAGGTGATAATCGAAAGATCTCTTATCTCTGCTTCGGCAGAAGAAGAACGCAGGTGAAAATCGAGTAAATATTCTGCTACGGAGATCATTTACCTTTTGGGCACAGATGCGATTTTTTTTTTTAATTTTTGAAATGTGTTAAATAGTTGTTTATACCTCTGTAAAAATAAAAGTGTGCTTATAGTCTTGCTCTGTTATGAAAAATTTATTGAAGTAAACTGTTTAAGTTTTTTACCCAATTCTTCTTGTTTCTAACTTTGATCTTTATGTCATCGAGTATTTTACTTCTTAGTACCTACAATATTAGCTAAGGGCAACGTGGTAGCGTGCCTATGCTACCCTGCTAAGCGCAAAAGTGGTATCTGCAGACGATATCAAACTGAGATATTGCTGTTTAAAGTTGTGAGCCTCCGTGTATTTAATTCAAGAGTTACTTTTTCAGATTTTTTTTTAAAGAAAATTTCCCGTTCTTAAATGACCATAAAAATTTACATAGATTTAAAATAAGTGACAAAGAACCACTTGGTGATGATAACTCAATTTTGTTTAAAAGTGTAGATACGACTTTTGTGCTTAGCACGGCAGTATAGGGTCCAACGCCCGCGGAGAGCTTAGGAAATTGCCCCCCCCCCCTGCCCCCTCCTCTGTCGGGGCCTTCCAAATGGGAACAAGAGCCAGATCCCGAATTTTCCTTCTTTCCTAAAACTTTTAATGGTACAGGCAACGCCATGGACCCCCCCCCCCCCGGTGGGCCACCCTAAATTACATCCAGTTCTTCTCTTCTGGATTATTTGTAACCAGAGCTGCGGAGTCGTAATCGTTGAGTCTGTCAGACCTATTTTTAACTAAAAGAATCGGGGGCTTAAAAGTTTAGGTGTTGGAGTTTTTCCTTTTTGTCTGCAGTTCTGCCATGGTTGTGCATTAAGAGTCGGATTCGGATCAATTTGGGATGAAGGAGTTAGAATCGGGAACCAGATTCGAAAACTTTAAAATTCCAGAAGTTGGAGTAGATCATTTTTCCTCTTAGTGCGCAGCTCTGCCATGGCTCCGGAGTAGAAGTCGGAGTTGGAATAGTATTGGAGTAAAAGGATCGAAGTTAGAGCCGATGGCTTTAAAATTCCATGAGTCAGAGTCGGTCATTTTCTTTCTGACTTCGCAGCCCGAATCATAAGAAGCTAGATTTTTTTCTCCTGAGAGGTGACTGGCCACAACGATTTTTACTTGTGTGTAAATCGACAAAGTAGAGCTGGAATATGGCTCAAATTCCATGCTTTTCAGACGGTTTAAGCCCTTCCCCTTGCTGTACTTTAGCTCCCAAAACTGCAATAGGACACGTAAAATATGTGAATCTATTTCAAACAACCAGAAAATAAAAGCGTCATGCATCCAAAGGAATTATTGTCCACATTAGCGAAATGGAGTGTCTTCAACCCTTTGGTTCCTGTATCACGATCTGCAATGCACCTGCTTCCCTTTGATCCGATCTGACGTTTAACATCTGGTACAATCTATTACCAAGAGTTTTAGTTTCGGGCGTGGTTAAACTACAACATCCGACTTCGTAATCAGTTACGGTTAAGATGCAATTTGCCACCCACCATGCATGAAAATGCAAAATGTTTAAACTGAAAATTAATGGTTAAGGTATAGGCTGAATAATTTGAGCCAGTAACAAACGTATAGACAAATGTCAGTGAAATAGCTAGACGTAATTTTATCCAAAGAAAAAACTTGCCCTGTTAGGATGTCTTTTATTGCTTAAGCAAAAGAACAAACAAGTTGTTTGAACAATAAAAGTCAAGGAAAAGAATAAAAACCAAACTTTTTTTTTTTTTTTTTTTGAAGTTTGTTTTCCAAGGACCAATATTTTTTACTCTTAAATATTTCTTCTGTATTCAATTGATGATACTAAATCTTAGAGCGTAAAACACCAAGAATTCAATTAAGCTGTGTAGTAGTGCTATTAAGTTTAAAAGTCGTATCAGAACTTTTTATCAGAATTGAATCATTTTCTCGAGATGGCTCTTTATAACATGTTTTACCCACATAATAGTCATTTATAATCGGAAATGTATTTATTTTTTTTATTCTGAAAAATTGGAATCTGTATCAATTACATGAATGCATGCTTTAAAAAACATTTTTTAAATTTTGATCTCAGCTGCAGATGCGACTTTGTGCTTAGCATCACGGCAGTGTAAAAAAAGTATAATTTACTATACAGAAACATTGAATTAATAAAAAAGAAGAGGAATATAAGAGGGTTTATGATGAGTTATTTTATTTTTAATAATTAATCGCAATATTGTAAAGGAACTATCACTAACAATTAGTGTTCGTTTACAATGAACGTTCGTTATTAGCATAAGAAGATTCAACAAATAACAATTAGGTTGGGAATGAACAGGTAAGACGCACGTGCGCTTAAACTTTATTTCGCAGAAGTCGCTATTCAGCAATTTTTATAAAACTCCGTCACAGCTTGAAAACGATTGTTTTTAAAAATCCAAGCACAAATCTTACTTAAGTAACATTTAGTTCTTTACTTTAGATCCTAATTTCGCAAAAATATTTTGTGTGTGTGTGTGTGAATGTTTTTTTTTATAGATAAATTATTATGGAATCAAAACAAAACACAAAATGTTCATACTTTATTTAGTTTTTTCTTTAAGGAATATTTCTTTACTTTTTAAAACACGCAATGCGATAGTTTAATGATGTCAAAATACAACTCAAAAAAGCGATCGTTTCTTTCAAAACAAGAGCTACTGTGTAGCATTTTGAAACATGAATAGCGATAACATTCAACGAAACCAAAACTGAACTACTGGATCTGTCTTTTTAAACAGGAATTACGGTGTGCGCATCATTGCTTTTTGAAAAACGCTCTGCGATGCAATGTAACGATATCAAAATGAACGCAAATAAACAGAATTTTTTTTTTAAGTAGAACTAGTGAAAATCGTTACTTTTTGACCCACAAATTAAGATATAATTTAATAATGCCAAAATGGATTCGAATAACCAGACCCGTCTTTTTAAACAAGAAGTAGTGCGTTTGCAATAAAATTTGATGATGTCAAAGAACAACTCAACAACCAGTACGCATCTTTTAAAAAAGAATTGGAGAGTATTACAGAAATATTAATCTGCAAAATAAACTTATTATTGTGTTTGATTAACTGTTTTATTTTTCATTAAAAAATTGTTTGTTTTTATTTCACTCTTTAGCCTTAAAAATTAAATAGTATTTTAATGCACTATTGTGAGGTTTTTTTCAGAGCGTACAACCGTGATAAAAACTTCATAGGTCTTATTATATATTTGTTTTTAATTTAATAGTTAATAAATTGAAATTCATAGATGTGCATAGATACATTAGAGCTCAAGAAATAACACATTTATTTGCTAGTTATAACACATAATAATTTTCATATACTTAAATTTTCCTAAGATTAAATGCAAAAAATTATTACAAAAATGCCTTAAAACAAACGAATCTACTTTGACCTTAATCGATCATCAATATTAATTTATTGAAAAGTGAAAAACAGGGGAATGCAGTAATATCAATAAATTAAAAATATTATAATTTCAACATAAAATGCGAATTGAAAGTTTTATCGTAGATAGGGGAGAGTGGTAATGAATGGGCCATGGTGATGAATGGGCCACTAACAAAATATGAAAAAGTATTTGCATGAATTTTTTTTTATGCCACCAATAGGTGTAGCTATTTGTTCTACTAAACTCATCCAATTTTCATTCGTTTGCGCTGAGCCATTTTCAAACTAGAGTGGCATGGTCAAGAATCTGACTGAAAAGTAACTTTTTCCCTTTTTAGTAAAACATTTCCTAGCTAAAATGTACCAAGTATTTCACTGCATACATATGTATAAGCTAGTCTTTCCATATCTATAAACTAATCTTAAGATGTATTTTGATGTTATCTAAATTCATTGTACTCAAAAAACCTAAAGGTATTCCAAAAGTATAGGTGGGGCTGAATGGGCCACTATGTCATGGTAATGAATGGGCCACCTAAATATTGTTTTTCTTCCTTTTCTTTGGATTTTCGCATTAATATGAAACACAACTGACTGTCATAGATAAGATTACGGTCATCAAAATAGGTTTGTAGTAACTTCTAAATATAATTTGCAGATCTATATTATATTCCTATAGTACAATATAGACCTCTGGTCGCAGTGCTTGGCTTGAAAAGGCCCCCCTCTCTCCTTCATATTATATTCCTCTCAGTACAATTTCATTTTCTTTGTTGGTAACTTAAGTTAGATATTTCTTATCTAAGACATCGAGATGTCTAGTAAATTAAAAAAAAAAAATTTGAATTTTGACAAGTTTGAAAATGAAGATGAAGTTTTTGAAAGTGATTTTTAATATTATTTTTGAAATATATAAATTTTGTTAAATCATAGTGTGTATTATCTGTTATTTTTTTATATATATATTTGATGTTATTTATTTCTTACAATCCCATTATTTAGTCATTTTTCTGCTACAATTGGTATGCATCAGTTTTGATGTTTATATAATTTTAAATCAGTATGATTTTGTATCATCGTGTCAAGTGCCACATTTATTTTGTCATATTCAGCAAATAAAAGATTAAATCCACATGTTTTCATTGAATTCATTTAGTGGCCCATTCATTACCTTCGATGGCCCATTCAACCCCATAGGTGGGGTTGAATGGGCCAAATTTCAAAATTTTTATTTTCTATTATAATTCATTATAGACAAGTGCTAATCCAACTTTTATGACTTTTTTAGATAGCCAGATAAGTAAAGTAACTAAAACACCAATTTAGAGTTAAAACAAAATGTTAGAAAAAATTACAAAAATTCAAAACCAAAAGTGGCCCATTCATTACCACTCTCCCCTACCTCTTGCCTACTCTATTTCTTGCAAGGAGTATTAGCGAAAGACATTAAAAGACGAATTGTTGCATAGATAGAAATCGCGAAAGATAAGTCGAAAAGCCAATTTGTGGAAAATAATTATGAAATAAACTCTTTCTCTTATTCAAACAAAAACTCTTCAAATGAAAAAACTCTTTCTCTTATTCAAAAATGTCCATTAGGGGTTAAGAGGAAGAAGATTTTATCTCTCTCGAAAGTGTAAGACTAACTTTAGATGAAAAACGTGATCAAAATTTTTATGGCCCCTTAGTCAAAGCATACTGAAATTAAAAGCAATATAAATAAAAAATAAAACTATTTTATTCAAGCTGATGCATAATTTACATCTGTATCGGAGAAATTTAAATACAGTCCATTCGAACTTTTGGAGTATATCCTATTATAGCCAATTATAAGAATTGACAAGGAATCTTCGTTTCATTGATAAATTATACTTTTTAAAAAAAATCCAGTGCAGATGTTGAGTAGTTTTTTGCTTCCGACCACGAGCCAGTTTCAACTTTGCACCTGTAACAATTATACTTCTTCGCACTCTAAATTTGCAATCGGTTTATTTTGAAGGAAATTATGAGTAAGTAATTGTAATTTTATTTGAAAAATTATTCTGTAAATGCTAAAACATAATTAAGCCGGAAACATCTGCCGAAATTCTTCCTCTATAATTACCTGTTGAGAAATTTTTCCAAAACTAATGTGAAAGAGAGCTCGGTTATTTTGCATGTATTTTATATCAGAGAGCGTTTTTACATGGTGATATAATGTTTTAAAATGTTTTGAAAGGTTATGTAATTTTAAATGTGTGCTTAGTAAACGATTGAATTAAAATGCGCGAACTTAACGTAGATTTGCATTTCGTACTCTTTGATGAGTTAGCAGTTTAATTAAAAAGTATCACTTCATTTTTATGCTAAAATTTCTCTGTTTTAAACTGCTCGACTCATCTTTTAGTAATTTTATTGCGCATTGTTGGATATAAAACGGGAGAAACACTCCTAAAACATTGTATAGTTACCCAAAATTAACTAATAATTAGAGATGGAACGAAGCTTCGGCCGGGCCGAAGCATGAATTGTGATTCGGCCGCTTCGGCCTGAAATTTATGCAGCAAATTTTCTGTTACAATTATTACCATATAAGATAGTCTTTTTAACTCAAAATTGTTCCTCATGATAAAGCATAATAGAAATTTATATTCAATTAAAAATATGTGCGTATTGAACATTTGAAGCCAGAATGCATTCAATAATTAATAAAATATTTATTAACAATATGTTCTTTTAAATATTACATTTTGTTATATTTGTTCAAAAAAACTTTAGTTTTAAAATAAAAGCTATATAAATATACTGCATTGAGTATTTTTCAATGATTTCTAGCTTTGAAACTTTGAACAATGGTAATGGTTCTTATGTGTACAAGGGCAGATGTGCAACTATTATGCATCCTGAATTACTTTCTTTTAAAATTTTATATTTTTTGAAATTTATAGGTACACAATTTCAGTTTTTTAAAGAGATGCATTAATCTATCAACATATATTAACTTATTATGTATTTCATTGATCAAGATTCTAAACAACAACATCAGGATATAGTAAAACAAGTAGGTAATTGTTAATACATATTGTCTAGACATTCTTTTATGCAATGGCACTTTACTTTATTTTTGTTCATAGGTGTAAAGAAAGAACCTCCCTCCCCCCCCTTTTTTTTTGACAAAACTCAACCTTGGAATGAATAGTTTCTTTGAACTTGTGACATTATTAAATAATCCTCTTAAAATAAATACCAAATGAAAGACAAGTAAAAAAGAATGCATGATACTATTTTTTCGAATTCACCAAAAACTGAAGCATTTTGCATTAAGAATATTAAGATATTTATAATATATAACACAACGTAAATAGTAGTAGATTGGGTAGTTCTATGGTATAATACATGATCATATCAGTTGTTTTATTATAAAACATCAACTGAACTGCAGACTGAGCTTTTCATGTTCCAAGTAGAGCTTCCTACTACTAATTTGCAATACAAAAATAGTAATGTCGTCTTTTCTTGTACAAGCAGTACAAAGCAAAACAAAACAAGAAAACTTTTAATTAGTGAAATTAATTTAAGAATGACTCAGTAAGTTGAAAATGTTGTGTAATACTAAGAACATTAAAATAAAAACAACCAAAATAAAAATAAACTTTAATTAATGAAATCAATTTAAGAATGCCACAGTAAGCTAAAAATATTGTGTAACGCTAAGAATATTAAAACATATGGAGAAAAGTATAAAACTCTACGCATTTATTATGCATTTAATCCAAAAACTTCAATATGTGCGCCAGCCGAAGCTTCGGCGGAAGCTTCGGCCATTAGTTGGCCGAAGCTTCAGTATTCGGCGCTTCGGCCAAATGCCGCTTCGTTCTATCTCTACTAATAATAATTACTAATCCATTTCAAATGAATTGTTAGCTTGGTTTTAAGCTATTCTGCCGTTCGGGGTCAGTTTAAGCAGCATTTAGAGTGTAAAAGTTCTAAAAATTTTGAAGCGTTAGGGAAGGGGACGGGGGGCTTTTTTTCGCCTTTTTTCTAGAAAAATGAGGGAAAGAAAGGGAAAAATCGATTTTTTATTGATTAGTTAGTTTTTAAGTTATACTATTTTAGAAAACTTAAATTGTTAAGTATTTAAAATACACAAAAACCAAATTTCTCTTCTTAAAAGAGATGTACAAAAAGAATTTATTGTCAAAAAAAAAAAAAAAAAAAACCTTTATGTTTTATAACTGCCTGTAGCAGCAGTTGTGAAACAGAAGATACAAGTTTCTCGCTTAAAGCACCAACAATTACCCAAATTGGCTAAATGACCAAAAAACATTAATTTTAGATTGAATGTGATCTAAAATTAAATTATTAATTTTTATTATTATTATTACTATTTATTTTTAATTGTAATTTCGGTTGGTAAGTTCGGTCTTATAAGCTCGAACATAAAATTAATTTACCAAAATCATTTAAGAATGAAAGAAAAAGTGTGCAAAAAGAAAACTCTTGAAGTTAGCAATGGGACTCGGTAGCAGAAATTGTTCTGCACGGTAGTGAGCGTTGTTGAAACTTTCACATTAAATCCATCGATTTACCAAAAGAAAAATTAAATAAATAAAATCAAAAAAGAAATAAAAGAAACAAAAAATATTTTTAGGTAAGCAGTGGTGCTATCGAAGCATACATTGCCCTTTTTCCAAAAATATTTCACACTTTGCACTTTGTGTCTATCTCAAAGGATATGCATCCACAATTGCAGTTCAGACCGCTGCTTCTGGTCACGACATTTTTCTGTAGATGTCAAATGCATGAAAAAAAAAATGTATTGCTATACCCCATATTATACCCTGTGCAACGAGAAGAGGCGGATGGAAGAATTTTTAATTTTCCACTCCCCGCACTTTTCCCTTATTGTTGTCATAGTTACGGCGCTGTTGACTTTTTCCCCTCTTAGATTTTGTAGCAATGGTTAAACGCAAACGATTAAAATTGTTCTGTGCGTAAACTGTTATTCAATCAACGTTAATAGAATACTTTTTGAATTATTTGTATAACGGATACTCAAGATGACAGGTCTTGCTAAAACAAACTATTTAGCACTAGATTTGTTAAAAAACGTTTAGAAATAACTGAGATATGAGGACATAAATAAGACCTTTTCTTGTGTGTACAAGAAATATTTTTCCAAATTTACTCTATGAGTTCCTTTTTTCTGGTATTTAATGTTAAATGTCTGTTACTTTTGAACGAATGTCAAATTAATTTTCTTCAAGTTTAGCGGGTTTTCCTGCCCCCTTTAGAATTACAACGTTTGTTTTATCAACTTGGGTAGTAAAAAGGGAAAAAGAAGAAGAAAAAAAAACTTTCTGTAAGATTTCTTACTGCAACGATAATTTCAAACACATTTCCGTCCTTTGTAAACATTTTTTTCTGGTTTTGTAGTAATGAAATTAGTTATTCGAATAAAGCGCGTGTAAAAGAATCACTTCTTCTGGAATTTAATTTCATTCCAGCTTTTTTTCCCCGGCTCTAATTGCATTTTCATTTAAACTACTCTTGAGAACACTTGTTAATTAAACAAATTTGCATATTTTATCATGTTGGTTAAAGTGCTGAAGCTGCCAACATGGATTTAAGTCTGCTTAATTAAGCTTTGGAATGTCACTCTTTTAAAAATAATTTGAAAAATATTTTTACTCAAATTTTCTGCTGTTTATTTTAGTAACAACTGTCATTTAATAGTACTAATAAATAAATCAAATACAGGGTATATTTTTGTACAATATGATTTTTAATTCATAAATTGCAATTTATGCGAAAAACTGAAACAAATAATCACTAGTTATAAATATCTTAAAGTTTCGGTTTTAAGAAATTACTAAAGTATTTCTTTTGCACTATTTTGTTAGTATGTGTTTCTATATTTCCACACAATGAGGAATAATTCCTTCTGTATTCTGAGAATGTTAGCGAACGTTGAAACCAATCATCTATTTATTTGGAATTGAATCGTAAACTTGAAAAATAAAAGAATATAAAAATAAGTAATTAAACAGAAAATTTCAGGAAACTGCACGTACGTATTTCTTGTGTTACAAAGAACCTCTTTTTCAATGCAAAAGAAGTGAGCTAATGGATGAAAAGATATTCTACTATTTATTCGTTAATGTAGAATTTTCAAGCAGATTTTGTTTTTATTTTTAGTTGAATTAATCTGTTTAAGAATGGTAACAAATAGGTAACAAAAAAGATAATAAATAAACAAATCAATTGATGAAAAAATGAAACTAACAAATTAGTAAATAAATAAACAAATAAATTGTAAATTGAAAATATATTTACAAGAAACAAATAGATATTTAGCGAATTTATAACAGCATGCTATTGTCTTTCTTGTATCATTCGCTTCATAAATTAAAATAGAGTACCAGCATATCGATATGGCGCTGACATCGTCTATAAGTTGAAGAGACACAAGGTAAAATTTGTGAAAGATACAAAAGTCCTTTCTAAGTATTGCTTGAATTCTCAGAGACTTGGTGACAAATTCAAAGTATTGCTAATATTTCTTTTTTGAATAACAACCGTGTGGATAATGTTTAAGTACATTTTAAGATAAAACAGGGGAAAGAAATGAGAAAACAAAAATCTTTTCTTCTTTTTCCGAGCAAAGCGATGTTTTTTTTTCTTTTGTGAAAAAATGAAAACTATATAATTATTATCCGTATCAACATCTACGTTTTTTATCAACCTTAAAATTTTTAAGAAGTACACTTTCTTTTATACAGTCTCTTCCACAAACTTAGAGAAAGAAAACATCTGCAAAAAAATGTTTTTTCAAGGTTCGTAATCGTTCGATTAAAAATCATTCGAGCTCTTGGAGGATGAAAGGACATTACTTTATACGTAAACATATTTAGCAATTTAAATTGAATTTTACAGTTTATAAATTTTGTAGTTTTTTAATTAGCCATCATCATTTAAAAATTTAATGGAAGCGTTTCTGAAACAAAGCACTTTAAATTCTACTTATTGCTATGTTATTAAAAACGCTGTCACCGCATTGTCGCTGTCGTAAGCGGCATTTATAATTCCTTATGAAAAATATGATTTCAGCAAAAAGACGAAGAGAGAAAAAAAAGAAAACAGATTAAAAAAAATTACAAACTTTTAGCTTTAATTTCGATTTGCGCGTTTTCAGTTAAAAGTGATGAAGTGCGTGATATGCTTTTATCACAATCTAATAATGTATAAATTATCGCACATATATACATTATAACACTTATATTATACACATACATTATATCCATATATTATACATTTGTATATATTATACACAATCTAATAATGTATGTAGTATTATTAGCAAGTAAATGTTTGTACATTAAATAACTAAATTTTTAGCGTACGTTAATTAGTTTAAAGTAATTAACTGAGTTTTCTTCTTGTTCCTCTTCTTTTTTTCTTTTGTTATTTTCAAGACAAAGAGGAAAAGCACTCCTTACACAAAATTAGATAATAAATAAAGAAATAAATAACGTCACTAAAATGCTTTTAAAGTCAAATTGAAAACGTGTTATTAGATAATAAATAATAAAATAAATATAATCTTAGCAAAAGATAAATTTACAAATAGCTCGTAACAAAACTCTAAACGTCCTCCAAGCAAGACTTGATTCTAGTAGAATCCATCAAAATGCTTCATGGAGCCCTGGGGTTTCAAGGAATCCATGATAAGAATTGTTGCTAGGTAATAAATAGAAAAATTCAGAACAGCGAATGTTGTCCTACAACCGTTTGGCAATAGCATTTGTTCAGAAAGTTTTCCAACTCAAGGAACGTGGTGGTATCTGGTATATCATAGCAAAAGATATATCTACAAAGAGCTGTAACAAAATTATTAACATCTACAATCAAGACTTGATTTTTAGCAAAAATAGTAAAAGTGTTTCATGTAATATTAAATTCATGGAAATTAATGCACCCTGCTTGCAGGATTCACTGCTGCTCTCGAGGAAACCACCCTCAAAGTCATGAGTGACTTTCTCCCATTATGCCGTCTGTAAGAGGAAAAAACTTCCACCAGGGAAACTTATAATTCCGAGATTTGTCGCTACAAATATCACATCGGAGAGAAAGACCATTATGCAGTGCTCAAATAAAAGCCGTCGAGATAGGCGACAAGCAGACTTTTATTTAAAAAGCCCGATTTTTTTTTCTTTTTTTAAAGCCGGTCTTTGTCGGCTTTTTTAAAAAATATACTTTATTAGGTATATTGATGACTTCTTTTCATTATGATAAGATATCCAATGTCAATTTAAGTAACGAAACAATAAACTACTACTAATAAACTTTGTTGAAAATAAAATGACAAATGGAATACATACACAAGAATTGAAAATTGTTTCAAGCATCTGACAATATCCTTGTACTTTTGTTGGAGTGCCTTCCACCTTAGATCACCTCTTTGCTCTTTAACATTGAAAAGAGCCTTAAAAACAAGTGTATGCAATAATTTGCAATTTTGTACGCCTCATTATTGTTGTTTTATTGTTATTAGTGTAAAACACACATAACAAAATTCTGCATTCATTAAAAATCATTACTTAGAGGAGAGGAGGGTATTATGGAATAGTCGGGAAATATGGAATACCGAGTTTTTTTACTCAGTTCGGTGCTGCAATATCGTGGAAATAACATAAACTGCTCAAGAAAGACTCCCATGATGCATTGCAGTAAGAGTTCGCCGCTTATTGCTGTCATTAGCGTGCTACAAAAAAAGTTTAGTTTTTGATTCTCAAGAGATTTTAGAGGTAAGTTTTCAAATTTTTAATATATTAGTACACATAAGACTTAAAGTATTGATGTTAACCGTAATGTACACTAAAATAATTGTAGTTTTTTATACTGTAGTCGTTTTTTAGCTCACAATATTTGGTCCGTCATTTTAAATATTCATTTACCAAAATAGCGTGTCGCGTATTATGGAATACTAAGTAATTCAAGACAACAAGAAAGCAAAGACGCTGAATGTTATCTTTTGCGACTGCAAATTCTCTCAAGATCAACGAGGTGAAGTTAGGATTCAGTACGTAAAG
The DNA here is from genome assembly GCA_038373865.1 of Uloborus plumipes. Lineage (NCBI taxonomy): Eukaryota > Metazoa > Arthropoda > Arachnida > Araneae > Uloboridae > Uloborus > Uloborus plumipes. The sequence continues at coordinate 18,286 of JAXGGA010010882.1, forward strand.
TTGTTGTTTGTGGGCTCGCCTTGACTACAAGGGAGCAGAGTAAGACGATTACATCTGTGACTTCTGTAAATAGACTCGAAACAGAAATGATTCACACTTAATGTCAAAAACTATAGCTACATACTAAAGTATAAAAGTATTATTATTATTTTTTCATTACTTAATTTTTTTATTTGTGGTCTGATAACAGTGTTTTATGAAGTTAATTAGTATTTCAATGGTTAACACCACCTATTCCATAATTACCCGAGTATTTCATATTAGCCTCCATTTGTAATTTTTTTTAAACATTTTTTTTTATATTTAGAAATAAATAGTATTTTTTTTACAAAACATATTTCATTACAATTAGTCTTAGTATGTACTCATGATGAATTGGAAGTTTTTTATTAAAAAAAAACAAAAAGTTATTTTGAAAAATGAAAATGCTTTTCCATAATATTACCCTCTTCTCTTCTATATTCCTGCCTCTACAGAAGAGCCTCTTAATATATAAACTGTATGACAGAAGTATGTTCATCAACATTTCTCTCTAATATGCTTCCTAAAGTAAAGATTTTAAATAGACTATGAACAGAGGTAACTAACTGTTTGTGGTTCATATTAACAATTCTGGTTCTGTCAATCTATGTCATTCTAATAGAATTTAAATTCACTCACCAATATGGAGCTCCACCACTTTTTTTTCTTTTCTTTTCTCCAGCAAACATTTTTTATTTCTCTTGAAAAGAATTAGGAGCTGTTTAAGTAACCAAAAAAAAAAAAAAAAAAAAAAGCAGAAAGAAAGAGCAAAATCTCATTGCTATTTGAAGTCAACAAAATGGCTGGTAATGACAGTAGCAGTGCCATGTGATCTTTTGAATACTTTGACTAAAATTTATTTATGATCAAATAAATCTCATTGAACATGCAGTTTGAGCAGTAATTACAGTAATAATTTTAAAATAATTATCATTTTAATTCAATTAAAATAAAATCACCAAAAAATAACTTTCTTAAAAAAGCCGGCTTTTTTATCTCATAAAAGTCGGTGTTTTATAAAGTGGTTTAAACCAAAAAAATAAATAAATAAATAAAGCTGACCGGCTTTTTTTGGCCTGGCTAAAATCCGACGGCTTTGCTTCTAACCCGCAGCAACTTAGTCACTAATTTTATAAAATGATCCTCCGTGGTTCTATCTGTTTCCATATCTGAGAGATATGGTTACAGGGCTGTGGAGCCAATATTCCTTTTTTTTTTTTTCAAGGCGTGGAAATATTCTTTGACGTTTTTCAGAGGAGTGAAATTTATTCTGAAAGAGTGATACGTACGAAAACAGTAAAGACCGTAAGAGTGATCGATTCCGTTTAAAAAATAACTTTCTAAAACGAAATTGAAGATGTTAAAGAAAAAAGAGATGCCTGTACTATTTTGATGTGCCACATTTAAAACGTTTGACATTTTGACAAAACATTCATTAGGAATATTTTTGAATGTTTAATGCTATTTTTTCCTCATTATCCATCATGCTAATATTTTATTTAAAATGTGAAGCGCAAAAACAAGCTTGACTAAATCTTCGTAGAGAATTCAAAACGTAAAATTTATTTGTTGTAATGATAAAAATATCTCTGGCTATAAAAATAAAATTAATTTAGCTAAATAAGAATATATATTGCCGTCATCAAAACTAAATGAGAACGATAAAAATGTGTAAAAAAATGTTTTGCAGACAAAATTTAATATTTTGAGACTCTCCTGTTTTTCATAGGAGATTAATATAGCAGTCCTACGATTACTTTAAGAGTATTTTAGCTCATTAACAAAACCGCATCTCGTAATAGATTTAAAAACTAATCTTAATAAAATTAATTTCAAAGAAAAAAAACATTAATCTTAATAACATTGTCGCGACTTCGTTGATAAATAATTAGATTACATTTAAAACAAGAAAGAAAAACAAATGCCCAGAGGAGAGTGTTCTCTCAATAGTCGCGACAAGGAACGCGGTGAACCTGTTGGCGAATTGGCGAGGATCCCCCGACACACTTGTTGTGGTAACCCTCCCTCAACTGTGATGGCGGAGAATTTCGTGTGGCCGAGATGCTCAGCTCGGCAGCTGAGCAGAGAGACCTGCTTAGAATGCTCCGTGCTAGCAAGATTCATCGAAATGTTTACAGTGCCTCCTGGATTTAAAATCTCTTAGGGTTTGACAGATATATACATTCCATCGAAATTACTATGCAAATGGCAGTACAAATATAAGTGGTGAAGAGAATTTGATAGATATGTGTGGTTGAGAATTTTGTTTTTGCAATTTTTGAGTATTTTTGTATATTTGCAACGATGAAAATTTTTTGCAATAACTTGTACAAAAGAAAATGCAATAAGTTATACGGCTCGTTGAGAAATGATAGCAGAAGTGAGAAGGTGCTTATTTTTCTCAAATCGTTTTTATATCGTCTTCAATTTCTCACATAAATAATTGAAAAGCTCAAAATATGACATGACAGCTTTTTGTTAGTGCTTCATTAATTTATAACGAATCTGTCTTCTTGTCAAATGTGTAAATACTCTCTATGCAACTGTGTGTTTTGCGGTGTAGTTGTAGTTTAGCTATCGTTACTGAGCTTTAAAACTTTATTCAATATGGCTAGTTCATCTAGTTGCTCATCCACTAGTCCTTCAGCATCTACTGCCACAACATCGACAGATCTCCAAGAAATGGACGCGTTTAGCGATGACAGTGGAGTTGATGTCAAATTGCAGTCAAAAAAGCCTCATCCGAGGTTTTCCAAATTTATCCAAGAATCGGATTTGACTGCAGAATCCAGTAAACGCAACAAACGAAAATCCTCCGAACCTAAGAAACGAAAAGATGTCTTACAAATGAAAAGATTCAGGTGGGACAGTGATGAAGAAGACAACGATGCTGATCACAGGGAAGAAGAAGATGTGGTCGATGATGTATTTGACGTCATTGAGAGGGAAAGGCCAAGCAGTGGAGACAGTGGCTACCAACTGGAACCTTCCTCAACTGTAGTCATTAACCATGATTCAGAAAAGAAGAAAAGGCAAAAGCAATGGAGGAAGCCTAAAGTTGAGAAATTTGATCCAACCATTAAACAAGAAGAAATAATTCCAACATTCAGACAGTCTGTGATACGGAAACATGAAGCAAGTGCAACTTGTACAAGTTCTGGTGCTTCTTCCATCCTAAATTATTCATCAACGAAAGACTTGTCTTCCGTCTCGCTGCTTGAAAGCACAAGCAGCAGTTCACTTGCCGCCACATTGGCTGGTCAAAGCATACCGTCAATAGTCAAAACCATTTCACCTCAAGACTACGACCCTTCTGCGGATTCTCAAGATGACAGCAACTTGCCCTCTTGTTCCAGGACTAGTCGAACCGTCGGGAGGCCGAGGAACTACAAGAGCATGTCCCGGCAGAGGAGGATTGAAGCCAATGCCAGAGAAAGAACGAGGGTCCACACAATTAGCGCCGCTTTTGAGAACCTCAGAAGAGCTGTTCCTGCTTATGCTCACAACCAGAAACTCTCTAAGCTTGCCATTTTGAGGATTGCGAGCGCTTACATAGTTGCTTTGGCATGCCTCAACAAGCAGGATTACAGTCAAGAACAAAGCAGACCAGCTTTGGCAGAATGTGTAGAACAATGCACAAGGACTATACAAGCTGAAGGAAGGTCCAGACGTAGAACATCGAAGGTAAGTTAAAACATTTTTTTGTTACACTTAGTTCTCGAACTAAATTTATAACCTTCATCATTCGAAATCAAGTAGTAACTTAATTAGAATTTTATATTTTGAAAATGTATCATTTCTTAAATGATGGACTCTTTTTGTATTCATTTCAGCACAATCATCCCAGTTAGTAAAACTTAATTTAACTACTTAAGTTTTGGTAACTTGCTTTGCTTATTGGGGACTATCTTTGTATTTCATTTGAGCCCAATCATCCAAGGTAGCAAAACTTAATTTAACTACCACTACTTAGACAAAATCCTGACAATGTTTAAACCTCTGTATGATATTCAATAAATATACATAGAAAGTGTTTGGTTTATCGAAACTCAAGATATTTTTTTTGGAACAACTGTCTTTGGGTGGAACTGGATTTTTTCTGTGAGAGAGGGGCTTAGCAATGTTAATTTTGATAACAAGGGTTCTGGAATCTGGAAAGTTGACCACAAAAAATTGTTTATTGCCTGTCTCTGGTACATCGTAATACAAGTCTGTTGTGTTTATGACAAGCAAACTTCTTTACTTCAACAATAATATCAACTTGCTATATAATTGCTTGCGTCTTGTTTTAAAATTTTAAATAAGTAGCCCGATAATTCAATGCGAAAAGCGTATAAAGTGTCCAACGATTAAATAAAAAATTGCCAAATAAAAATCGATATTCGGTTGAAAGCAGTGGTCGGAAGTAGCGCGCTACAAGTAGCGAAACTACTGTAGTAGCTACATTTTTTAGTAGTTTGTAGTGTAGCGCACTACTTTTTTAAAAAAGTAGAGTAGTGAGTAGCGCGATACAAAAAAATAGTAGTTTGTAGCGATTTCTGAAAACTACTTTTAAATTAAAAAAATAAATAAATAAATGAAAAAAATTTAAAAAAGAAAGAGAACGAATTAAAAAAGCAAGGTTTTTCTTGTGGCGAATATTCGTAAAAATTGTAAAAAAAATCTAAAAAGGGCAAATTTTAGCAAAAAAAAAAAGAAACAAAGGAAAAGTAACAAATAAATTCAAAGACAATTCTTATTTCTATTCCATATTCGAATGAGGTAATTTTTTAATCTAAACCACTTTTCGAATTTTTTCGATCGATCCTCAAACGGTGTATTCTTGTTATAAATTTATTTTTTTAAAAGTAGCGAAGTAGCAACTACATTTCAAAAGTAGTGTAGCTCGCTACATTAAAAAAAAAGTAGTTGTAGCTGTAGTTAACTACATTTATAAGAAAGTAGTTGTAGTTGTAGTTCGCTACGAAAATTATGTAGTTTTTCCAACCACTGGTTGAAAGTAATGTCCTGATTGTTGATTAGAGAAAAAAATATATTTTTTTTTCTTTCTAAGAACTGTAACCAGCTGGCGATATTAACTGTTTAATAATGACTTTTAATAGTAGCTGTTTTCAGAGGAAATGATCTTTCTATGATGTAAATTGGAAAGGTATCTTCAAAGCGTTCATTGTAAATTTTGAATATCTGTCAATTTATGAATCATTTATAGTAAAAAAAAGTTGTTGCATATAATCACATTAAATCCTTAAGAGAAATAATGTAAAACTTAAATCTTTTGTAAAAGATTACGTGTTTACTAAAGGTATTGCAATTGCAATACATCATCTGATAACTGAATTCTAAGAAATAAATTTCGTGAGCGGGAGTGTGGTACAGTTGTTCTTAAAAAAAATCTGCGGATTGGATTAGCATAATTGCGTATTTAAGTAATAATGAGCATTGTCAAATCAGGCATCATTTTAATTACGTGGGAATTTTATCATATTAGTCAGAATTCAGGATATTAACACCGGAAAATAAGTTCTGAAAACTATAGGGTTCTCGCACTTCTTATGTTAGAAATTAAGGACCGACTACACTTCATAACGATATCAGATGCCCACTCCCTAAAATTTTTCTTTCCTCTTTAAAAGCATATTTTGCGTATGGTTTGAAAAGAATAAGTGAGTAAATTTCTCACATTTTCTTGATAGGAAATGTTTTTATTGCAGATGTTTCACTATAATAAGGACTGCAAAAGGGAAAATGTATGTAGATAAATTTCTTCCCTTTTTTCTATTTTAGTAGAATAAAAGATGAGTACATCTCCTATTTTCACAAAATTACGGAGTATGCAAGATATGTTTTCAGTATATCATAAATTCTAGCCCAAGTTTGCATTGGAATATTAAAAATACTCAATTTTTACGATAACTGGGAGAAATAATTACTTACCTTCCTCCGAAATTCAAATAAATAAATAAAAGAAATAAGTGAAAAAAATGGCATGTAAATGAAGCGTTTTGAAGCAACAAAATGTGCTAGACTTGTTTCTGGATTGCTACAGTAACTGAATATTTGACTTTGCTTTTCTATGCGTGTGCGTATGAGAGAGAGCGAAAGAGAGAGAGAGAGAGAAAATTCTTTATTCTTACAACAATTTAACACGAGTCAGTAATTGATTTTGTAACATAATTTAGTTTTAACTTTCATTTAGTTTCTACACCACAGAAAGGTAAATGATTACTACTTCTTGGCTCTGTAAGTTTAACATAAATAGACGTAAAATAGACGTAATAGACATAATAGTAAGTTTAACATATCCCAATACTCTACCGAATGTATTGGGAAGAAAAAATTAAAGGATCTCATAAGAAATTGACCAATCAGGACTACTTATGGTTATTCCTTTTGCCGTAGTTTGATGTTTCTCATTCTATTAACTAAGTGATTGGTAAATAGCGAGTCACGACCTACTGCTTTACATTATGGTGACTGGAGTTAGGCGCCGTCGCGTGACGTTTGGTGGACAGCGAGCCACATGATCCATTGCTTTGTGTTCATTTATGAGTTTGCTGTTTCTTTATTTATTTCAGGTGACAAATCTTTTCGCTTCATTGGTTTTTTTTCTTTCAGAAGAGGAATCTTTTCGCATCTTATTGATTTTTTCTCTCTCTCTCTCTCTTTGTTTTTTTCTCAATTATATCGTTTCCTCTGGTTTCAATAAAAATCTCTGAAAATAGTAATATGCTGCGTTTATAGACTGTTCTATTCTACTATTCAGTGTATGGTAAAAGTCTGAGCAATGCCCTAAAATCAGACGAATTCCGATGAAGGAATTCTGTTATTTCTATTCTTCTGGACGTGCATCTTTTGTGTGATTCATTAATCGTTAAAAAAACATTTCTCCGGAAGATTCAACAAGTACCCCTTGTCATATTAGATGAGAATTGTTATTAAACAGATTTTCTCTATGTTAGATGAATTCTGAATGAGGAATTTACTTATTTCTATTCCATTGAAAATACATCTTTGATTCATTGAATCGAAACAAATATTTATTCCAAAAATTCAACAAGCACGCTTCGTTTCTATGTTTGAAGTGAATTATTTTTAACTAAGTTATTTCCATGATTCTTTCAGCATTACTTAAGCTGGAGTTTCTTTTGCTGGCCACTAGTGAATTAATTTTCTGTAAGACTACAGGATTTTTGTCTTAACTAAGAGAAAGATCTCTGCTACAGATAGTGCTTTGAACCGAAAATTAAATTTCGTCATTTTGGGGCTACATTAATTTTTTGGTACCCGCTCTCCCTCAACTTCTGAATAACACCTTTTATCCAGGGACGTCATTTCAAGTTTTTCCAGGGGGTGCAAAGGGTCCAAACTCAATGCAATTTTATCGGTAAACATTAAAAATCACGCCCACTTATATGTAAATACACTGATTTCTCTAAGCCAGGGGGGCAATTGACCCCCCCCCCGCCCCCCTAAATGACGGGCCTGCTTTTATCCTTGCGTCCTTCGCAATTTTAACATGTATGTCTGAGCCTCTCTAATGCATCCTTACATCCTAATCCACCACCCACACTTCAACTCTAATTCAGTTGGACTAAAGTCTTTTAAATGAGCCTTTTAAAAGAAGCCTAGGGAAGATTCGCTATAATAAACCAGCCCTGACATCCCCCCCCTCCAAGTTTCAGAAAGAGGGAGGGGCCGAACTGTGGGGAGAGGAGAAGAGAAAAGTCAGAGCTTCTAAATTGAAAGGAAAGTTTATGAGGCAACAGCCACTTGCAGGAGCAATGGGGCTTTCGGGGGGTTCCAAAAAGGATGGATTCAGGGATTCCACGAACGTGCCGAGGAGGAGATAGAAGAAGGAATGATAACTATTCGTTCGAAGGGGACGTGAATACTTCGGGTCATAACAATGAGATATTTTCGAGAATGAAAACAGTTGGCGAATAAATTGGTTCATTGCGAAAAATAGAAATTGTTAGTGACGTGAAGACATTTCCTTTACCTTTATGCATTTTTCGTTTTTCGTGTTTAATGGCTCAAGATACTCTATGGGCTACACTCAGAAAAGTCAAAGCTGGTGTTTTTCTCCAACATTTCTTATTTTCAATAATGATCCTTATGATCTTGGCTTTAGGGTTTTACTCACGACAAGGGTACATTTAATAAATATTTAATGATAAAACATAATTGTTTTCCTAAAATATTCTTTTTCTGACAAGCAATCTAGAATCCATCTCACATGCTGTGACTATATAAAAATATTGTGTTTGGAAGAAAAATCTCTGGCTGTAATATTTCTCTTTATGTCTTGAATCTTTGCTATCAACATGGCTTTTACTATCTGTACAATTGTACCAAGACACTAACAGAACCTTTTTTTTTCAGCAGGTGATTTTTACACCGTTTTTACAAATTTAGCATTTCTTATCTTTTTTTCACTTCATCATTTTGAAAATTAACCCATTAATGCCTGACATTTTTTTCCCAAAGATATTTTGTATACTGGTTACAAATAGTGTTTAATATACAGGAAAAATAATTAAAACAATATTATGTGAAAAATAATTTTCTTATTTAGAAAAGAAAAATCGTTTTTAAAAAGGGACGCTACCCACCAGAGGGTGCATACTTATTCTGCTAAAAAAATTTCTGCCTACGATATAATATCTGAAAAGACATTTTATAAGAATAAATAAAAGCAGCCATTAAAATAAAGTGGGAAGCTGGGAATAATTTTAAAAACTTAGCTTTTTTTGCTCTTGAGATGGAACGATGTAATTCTTGATCAAGATCATAATAAAACGGGTTACAGTACAGACTTTACAATGGTTACGTGCTGCAATCTGTCAATATTGAATTGAAACAATACCAAAGTAATAATTTAACACTATTATTTGGTTGAAACGTTCATTTTTAGAAGATTCAGACACTTTTTGGACCGTCCCTATAAAGGGACGCTAGGCATTAATGGATTAATAAAATCGTTAATCTATAGTTAAAGCAATTACAAAAAATTAATGAATTGTAAGAATTATTAGTTGCTTGCTCTTGGATTTTCTTGGCTCGATCTTAGGAATTTCTTGAGCCCAATCTTGGTTTTCCCGAAAAGTCCCATTAGCAGCCCTGTCAATAATGTTTTGGACAAAACACTTTCGTGATGGTGCAGCGATTCCTACCGTTGGGGGGAAAACTGCTTTGAAGGAAATTAACAGCGAAGAATTGCTGCTCAATACAGTTGAGCCCGCTTAATGGAATAACCATTTTGTCACGAAAAAATATTCTAATAAGCGAGATATTTCATTATCCGAGATTAAAATAATGCATTACAACGGTTTGGTACGTTAAAAATGTATTGCAATAAGCGGGATATTCTTTTAACAGATATTCTAATAAGCGGGCGCAACTGAATTTGTATGGGACCAGGAAAAATGATATCAGCAAACTTGACTTCGGTTCAAGCGTTTCAGTTTCAAAACAGCAAAACCCGTCATTTTGATTTTTCTTCAGGGGGAAGAGGAATTTTGCTGCTTCAGCAGCCCATGTTAGTGTAGTACCAAGTGTGAAATGTGATGCAGAATAAAAGTAGCGTAATGTATGAAATACGGTTGTAGAGGCGTTAAAAGTATTTATGACTGCAAACAAGTAAGAAGTGTTGCGTGACCCCTTCCTCCCTGCCTCAGTAAAATTTATAACTACACGCACTACTGGATGGAGTTTCCGGAGAAAACTTTCTACAGGTCCCGACGTAATGATTGAAGCCATATAAAATAGACGGAACTTTGAAACAAATTTTAAAAATTATTGGAACAAACAGTAAAAATAAAGGAAAATGTATGTCATTTGTCATACTATGCATGATATTACTTGGTTTTGAATATGACACCATACAGATGGTCACCTTCACGATCAGAGCTTTTCTCCAGCCGTCGAATGAAAGCTTCCACCACCCGACCAGCACGTACAATGGGATCTACTCCACAGTTATACGCATCTTTTCCTTCGTTACACGTCCTCATGCCGTGGCTGAACTCATGGAAAGGATACGTACAGCTGTGTAGTAGATCCCATTGAACGTGCTGATAGAGCTGTGGAAGCTTTTATTCGACACCTGAAGAAAAGCGTTGATTGTGATGGCCACCATCTCTTTGGTGTCATATTCAAAACCAAGTAATATCATGTATGGAATAGTAAACGGCATACATTTTTCTTTATTTTCAGTATTTGTTTCAATAAATTTTTCAATTTGTTTCGAAGTTCTGTCTCTTTTGTACCGAGTCAATCATCATTCCGGACCCTTTAAAAGCTTCATGGTCATGGGTGCCCCATAAGATGACATTTTTAATAAATTTTTCAATAATGGCAGAAGAAGAAATGTTTTTATATTTTTGTCGAAAAAATAGTACAAAAGTCAAGTAAGTACTATTTTTAGGGGTAGGATGCTTGAGCCCCACTTGCTCCTCATACGGGCAAGGGCGCCCATGTTCCTGAGTCTCCAAAAATTGAAGATCATTGGCGATTGGCCGGATTGGCTCAGACAAAACAGCAGCTTCTATCTGCATACCTATTTGCGTAATTCCATCTCAACAAACATGGAACGCCTCTTAAAAGACACGTAATTACAACGGCAGTGCAAAAACAGCTAGGGGCCATTTTCTTTCGCGCACCTGATCGTCCCGAAAGAGCACTTGCGGGCGCGCATGTGTTTCCCCGTAACCGCAACGGCATAACTGGTTCCACGTTCCAACAGGTGACTTGTTCCATCCGAGCAGACGACTTTTTCGGGGCGGATAGTTTGGGGTGACGGTGGCGCCGGACGGCTCACTTCTGGGTTAAATGGTGAAAAAAAGAAAAATTGGACGATGCGTATCCGGATGGATAAAGGATGGGAGATGAAGAACAAAGGGTGAAATATATTATTTCTCGCCCTTTGGTAAAAAGCTTGTTCTTTGAAGATGATGCTTTTTGATTCGGAGAGAGAAACGGGGGCGGGGGGAGCTTTTATTAAGCTTACAGCCATACAGGTTACGAGCTTGTTAGGTAATTTTATTTTCATTATTTTCTTCATTTTAATCCCGAACATCATTTTCGTTGTAAAATATCAACATGCGTGATTTATCTACGTAATAGATGATGACGAGTGTGTGCTGCAATTGAAAATCGTTCAGTGAGATCCCATTACAACGAATATCAATACAGAAGATGTCGGTTAGTTGAATCAGTGGTTAATTGAATCAACCGCTTTGAGGAATCAAACCGTCAAAAACAAATCACAGTCCAGCATTATTGAATTAGCTGCTTAACTGAATCAAAACTGTCTGTAACAAACGTGATCCATATAAGCAGCGGACACTGTACAACGAAATAAACTTTCACCCCCAATTTACTTTCCTTTACTTTGCTTGAATTCCCTTACAACGATAGTCCCGTTGCAACGGTCGCAATTTGTATCCCTTTTAAGCTCACTGTAACGAGATTCCGCTGTATATTTGGCAATTTGATCCATTATTTCTGCTAGGGGCGAAATAAACTTAGACCTTGAAGAAAAACATCTGCATGCAACACACTTTCCCCTTCAAGGTACAATACTTTCCAAAGAAGACCAGTGAACCAGTCATTCAAACAAAATGTAGTATAGAGGGTACTTCTTTTTATGAACGCCTCCTATCTTGCACGTGCACTTGCACCATTGATGGTATCGCATAAATTGGATTATGTGATAATAGAAGAGAATCAGACTTCGATTCAGTGGTAGTAAAACGTAAAACGGCAGAGCTCAGGGGTATCCCAACCTGCCACCTGTGAACATTTGAAAAGTTTGCCGCAAGTTGTTGATTTGTCGATCTTGAGGAATAAGTTGATTTTAATTTTCTATCTTTTACATTCTTTTTTTTTTTCTTGAACAATAAAAGACCACTAAATGGACATGATTGGCTCTCCGACTTAGATTATCCATAATTCGAAAAATATACTCTTTGATCTCTAGCGGTAGATGAGTAGTCATTTGGTGTTCGAAAAAGTATCAACATTGAATATCGATAACAATTTTCGGTGTTTTAGTAAATGTTACATTTAAAGGATTTTATGCGAAAATAATATTGTATGCACAAAAATGCGCTGAATATTTTAAGGTGAAATTTAAGTAGCAAAGCGAAAAATAAAAAACTGAAAGAGAAGAATTTAGAGATTATCTTTCCTTAATTGTTGATAAAATACCTTTTCATATGGAAGTTGTTTTTATTTGTGATTTTTTTCAGTTTCTTTATTTTAATTCTTACGTATTAACTTTGATATACACTGCGATGCAAAAGTTTAGACAAAATGCAAATATGTGAATAAAAAGAAAACTATTCAACGAAATGCGTTCAAATTTCTACTGCAGGTACACAATATGGTCCCAAACACGTGTCTGGAGTTATTATAACTATAACTGGAATCAAATTTTGGATATTACAAAAGACATTTTTTTACATTAGTGCAAAAGTTTAGACAATAGTCAGATTTTATGCAAATATCCCTTGAAATGTGATTGGTGGAGGAAATGCGGGACTGTATTGTTCATTTATAAAGTGCAGAGATTGCTGAATAAATAATCAAAATCTCAAAAGCTCTTTAGTTCTCGTGTAAAGAAGATGAAAAAGTTTGGAAGCCAAAATTTGAAAATGAACCTACTTTATTAACTTTTTGTCTTTTAAATCTGCTCTAGTATGGTAGTACATTGTTTTTTACTTTGTGGAAAGCAAATTCAGACATGCGTATCGATCAAAAAGTCCAAGAAAAATTATATTTCTTAAGGATGAAGGAATTGAAAAAACCGCTCAGACTGACGATTCGCATCTTAATCCTACAAAACTTCAACTTGGGTCAAAAACAGCACGTGATAGCATAAGTAGATGAACAACTGAATCGGAATGCATAAAAAAAAACAAAGAATTGTGCTTGAGCCTTTTCGGACAGAGTGTCCCAAATAAGCCATATTTTATTGATAAAAGCAGCACAGCATATGATCATTGGATATTTCTCAAGTCCCGCGAAAAGAATTATAATCCATTTATAGGCCATCCCAATTTTAATAATTTTTATCAAAAAAAGTATCATTCATTTTTTAGTCACTATGATACATATGCTGCTTTTCACATTAAAATCTGGCTTATTTGGGACACTCTGTCCGAAAAAGCTCAGGCACAATTCTTTGTTTTTTTAATGCATTCCGATTCAGTTGTTCATCTACTTATGCTATCACGTGCTGTTTTTGACCCAAGTTGAAGTTTTGTAGGATTAAGATGCGAATCGTCAGTCTGAGCAGTTTTTTCAATTCCTTCATCCTTAAGAAATATAATTTTTCTTGGACTTTTTAATCGATACGCATGTCTGAATTTGCTATCCACAAAGTAAAAAATAATGTACTACCATACTAGAGCCGATTTAAAAGACAAAAAGTTAATAAAGTAGGTTCATTTTCAAATTTTGGCTTCCAAACTTTCTCATCTTCTTTACACGAGAACTAAAGAGCTTTTGAGATTTTGATTATTTATTCAGCAATCTCCGCACTTTATAAATGAATAATACAGTCCCGCATTTCCTCCACCAATCACATTTCAAGGGATATTTGCATAAAATCTGACTATTGTCTAAACTTTTGCAACAATGTAAAAAAATGTCTTTTGTAATATCCAAAATTTGATTCCAGTTATAGTTATAATAACTCCAGACACGTGTTTGGGACCATATTGTGTACCAGCAGTAGAAATTTGAACGCATTTTGTTGAATAGTTTTCTTTTTATTCACATATTTGCATTTTGTCTAAACTTTTGAATCGCAGTGTATCAGCTTATTCTCAAAATTCCATATTTATGAATTTTTTTTTCTGAAAATATTTAAAAAGCTCAAAAAATGCCCTAAAAGAGAGAATAAAAGACGCCCTTCCCCCCATATCATATCTCATTAAAATCATATTTCATGATAAAGATAAAACCTTTGTCATAAAAATGTCATTGTTTTACTTGTTGCAATTTTATGGAACCAAACCTCACAATGCTTATAAACTCCAAATCAGGGAAGGTGAAACTTAAATGATTATTTATTTAAAACAACTGTGCCAAACCTACAGCACGTCGGCCAAGTGTGGCTCTCGAAGCTGACCTTTATGGTCCGTCATGAATATTACTAATTTAAAAACTTCTCTAAAAAAGTCTCAGTTAATCAACTCACTTGTCCATTTCTCTGCAACTGAACTTTCCTTTTGTTATTGTCTGTTTTAGTTTCCTAGACGCAGGCAAATAGTAACAATGTTAAACTTGGAGCTAAATATTCAGAAATTTATTTCTGTAAAACAGATCAGAACTTAGCGTTAAGAAAATACGAATCAAGTAGTGATTACAATAATTTTTAATATTTATTTACCTTTTTTTCTCAAATTTTCTGATGTTATCTAGAAAAAAGCATGTATTGAAATTTTCTGTACCGTGATATCTTAATAATAGGTGCGGCCCTCGGGTAAAGAAAGCTTGGGACCACTGATTAACATTTTAATGAAAGAAAGTATAGTTAGTAACAGTATATGTTCGTCCTTGAATATGTGATATTACTTTGTTGGCGAAGAAAATTTGTTGTACAAATGTGTTAAATATCAATTTGCGGAATAAAACAAACGACCATTACAAAGAGACTAAAATTTTAACAAGTAATGAAAAAAATAACATCGAACGAAAATACAAAACGTAAATAAAACATAATTTAAAAAATCTCAAACGTTAATTATTCTCATCATGTTCCTGTCATGTCATACGCGTTACCAAAGCAACAGCAAGAGTTCGAACTGCAATCAGGAGAAGCGCGAATTGCGCAATTAGTTATTCTGGGCAGCGACGAACCAGTGGCGAAATACCGGCCATACCAATCATAACCTTCCCCCGTTCAACATCTTGAAAACAAGAATCATAACTGTCTTGAGAGAAGAAAAGAAACAGGCGTCCGCCGCCAGACGCCAATCTGACCCGTCGCTGATGCTAACAGGTTTCTTTTTTCTTGGGAAAGGCGCGCGCGCATCTGGAATAACCCTCTCCTTTTGACAGCAGCACCCTGCAGATCTTGACAAGATAAAAAGAAGGCCGCTGGGGAGAGCCACCCGGAGAATGCCATCTGATTAAAGATCCATCTTTTTACGAGGAGCGATGAAATAAACTCGCATTCCATTTAACCTTCCCTGTCCATTAAGGCTCTTTGCTAGAGCGGTTTGTGTTTCATTTTCTTTTTTGGTCTTAAGCCTCTTGTCATTGCTGCGAAAAGTCTTCTAAGTATTTAAGTATAAAATCCAGGGTCTCTTGGAAAATAAATTTTGGGTGACTGTAAATTCTCAATTTCCGATCATCTATGTATATTATAAACATCGGGAATAACCCTCTCCTTTTGACAGCAGCATCCTGTTGATCTTGATAAGATGAAAAGAAGGCCATTGTGGAGAGCCACCCACAGAAAGCCATCTAATTAAAGATCCATCTTTTTGCGAGGCGCGATGAAATTAGTCGCATTCCGTTTAGCCTTCCTTGTCCATTAAGGCTCTTTGCGAGAGCAGTTTGTGTTTCATTTTCTTGTTTGATCTTTAGTTGAAACATTTTTAGTTGCTGCAAAAAGTCTCTGAAGTATGAAATCCTGGGGCGCAGCTAATCTAAATTTTTCGGAAAAGGAAAATTCTCTCAATTGTTGAATGAACTTCAAATTGTACAGAATGATAAAATAAGATCGAGTAACCTTATACTTTGACATAAGCACCCTGCAGATCTTGACAAGATAAAAAGAAGGCCTCTGTGGAGATACACCCGGAGAATGCCACCTGATTAAAGATCCATCTTTTTATGAGGCGCGATGAAATAAACTCGCATTCCATTTAACCTTCCCTGTCCAATAAGGTTCGTGGAGCAGTTTGTGTTTCATTTTCTTGTTTCGTCTCAAGCCTTTGCTGCGAAAAGTTTATGAAGTATTTAACAAGGCTGAGGAGTCGGAGGAAAAATGACTCCTGGGATTTTAGAGCCCTTGACTCCGACTCAAACTTTTTAACCACAAAATCAATACAACTCCGACATTCGACTCAACTCGTACCCGGTAGCCCTGGCAGAGATACAGACAAAGTGACCGACTCCGATTCTTAAATTTTAAAGCATTCGAATCCCTACTCCAACTCCTTGCCCAAAATCAGTTCGACTCCGCTCCGCAGCACTAGAAGAAATCCACTAGAATAGTCGTACAACACATAAAGCAGTGAGATCTCCCTCTTTCTCATTCCAAATTTCAAGTCAAACATCAATGAAGAATTGAATATCAAATCGATACTTCATTGTTAATCATAGTCAATGAAGCAGCCGAGGAGGAGGCATAAGCCTAGGTGCTCAAGAGCAATGACCCATCCCCTCAAATACTACATATATATTCCTAAAAAGAGAGACTCACAAAAAAAGAGAAAATTCCACTCAATTGTTAGGGGTCCATAGAATACAATCCAGAATAGTTGACCAACTGACTATGAAATTTGAGGTGCAGTCCCATGTTTTTAATTGCAACTACAGAATTCTACTTAGACACATACGTATTCAGTACTCATGGTATATTAGTATTGTTGGTTAATAAAAAAGGAAATAAATTAATATTTTTCTGGGCCTCTTCGGCTTGCTGCCCAACTGCCAGCTTTATGCAGCCTGTCTGCAAAACGGTTCTCTCTACATCTGGTACAAGCATTATAATATTTAAGTGAAGAAAAAAATATATATAAGTAGTTTTCTTGTTTTATCCATTAAAACAAAAAAAAAAAATCCTTTCAAAATACAATACATTCACGTTTTTTTTTTTCCTTTTTTAGTTGAAAATCGTGTTTTTGTGTGCTTGATTTTAATTTGGTTGGAGACTATTTCTAAATTGACATAGTTCTGAAAACTTGTTTAATGCAATAAAATTTTGGCAAGTAACCATATGATCTGTTGATTTATTGTCGGTTAGAGACAAATTTTAAAATATCATCTTTTTTTGCATAAATACACGTAATACGAATACATATATTAAAGGGAATAAAACTTTGAAAAATAACTCAATAATCATAGATTAAATCGTGGTTTGATTTGAAATTGATTGAAGATTTCTAAAGCAACATGACTCTCTTGTGGGTATAAATGATTAATAAGTACAATTATTAACTATAATAAAAATTTGATACACTAGCAACCGGAGATAGCCTAGAATCGGAACTGAGAACTAACACCTTTCGCTTGTTTTTCTTTTATGAACTGTAACGGGACACTGTGGAGACGATGTTCTGACATTCTCTTCTGTTGCTGTTCCACCCCGGGGAGAGAGAGAAGGGCGAGGCGAATGCGAGATGGCGCCAAATACCCGCTGAGAATGCGATCCTCCGTCGACCTCTTGGTATCGATAGTGTGGGATGCAATGGAATGGGGGGAGGGGTGATACAGCATCCTGGTGATTGGATTGTGATGCTGTTTCGAATCGGGATCGTTTTATTGGCGCTGGAACGTGCTCCCTTGTCTCACATTAAAACTGTTTAGAACTCACATTAAATCTGTTTTACATATTTTAGATTCTGTCTCTCGAATCTCAGTAAGCGCTCGTAAATCCGACATTCGATAATGTAAAACATCGTATTTTCCGACGTCCCCCAGAAAAAAGTTTCATTGGGAATACTATCCCCCGTCGGAACTTGCTCAGGTGAAATAATATCTAATTTTGTGAATGATCAGTTCAATATTGAATTTGTTTTACATGCATTAGATTCCATTTCTCGAATTTTAGTGAGCTCTCGTTAATTCGACATTCAATTTTATGACGCATCGTATTATTCGACGTCCGAAATTTAACATCCCCGCTGAAAATGCGATCCTCCGTCAACCTTTTGGTATTGATAGTGTGGGTGGGATGCAATGGAATGGGGGGGGGGGGGTGCAGCATCCTGGTGATTGGATCGTGATGCTGTTTCGAATTGGGATCGTTTTTGTTGGCTGATGGAACGTGCTCTGACGAAGGTTTTCTCACTTTAGAAACTTAGATTCTGTTTATTGAATTGTATGGAACTCTTGTTAATCCGACATTCGATTATGTTAAACATCGTATTATCCGACGTCCGAGAGAAAATCCCCTCTGAGAATGTGATATCCCATCAGAACATGCTCAGAAGGAATATTACCTCACATTGTAAATGATCAGTACGACAGTAAATTTGTTTTAAATATATTAGATTCTGTTTCTCGAATTTCAGTGAGCTCTAGTTAATCCGACATTCAATTTTGTGACTCATCGTGTTATCCGACATCCGGAATTTAACATCCCCACTGAAAATGTGATCCTCCGTCGACGTTTTGGTATCGATAGTGTGGGATGCAATGTAATGGGGGAGGGAGCGGGAAGACGCATCCTGGTGATAGGATTGTAATGCGATTCCGAATTGGGATCGTTTTGTTGGCTGATGGAACGTGTTCTGAAGTAGGTGTTCTCACATTAGAAACTGTTAAGTACGACGGTAACTCTGTTTTACATTTATGTTTCTTGAAATTCACTGAACTCTCGTTCATCCGACATTAGATCATGTAAAACATCGTATTATCCGATGTCCGGAAGAAATTCCCCTCTGAGAATGCGATCCCTCTTCGGACCTTGGGCTCAGAAAGAATGTCATCATATATTATGAATAATCAGGACGTAGAAATTACAACAGGAATTACAAACACGAACTTAAGTGTTTCAAGGACCCCTTTGATCATGTAAAGAAAAATGAGATTATGTATAAGTTATTACGTTTGTAATGCTGAATATTTTCAACACAAACTACTAAATACAAACTGAATATATGACTTACAAATAAAATAAAGAGACAAAAAAAAAGAAGTTATATTCACATGAAATAAAT
This sequence comes from Uloborus plumipes, assembly GCA_038373865.1. Taxonomy (NCBI): domain Eukaryota; kingdom Metazoa; phylum Arthropoda; class Arachnida; order Araneae; family Uloboridae; genus Uloborus; species Uloborus plumipes. The sequence goes on from JAXGGA010010882.1 coordinate 37,209, forward strand.
TTATAAATATTAGAGAAGTTTTAAATAAATTATTTAAGTGAAAGAAATAAACTTTTCAATAGATATACAACGTTAAATTGTGAAATCTTTAAGAAATTAAAAAAGGTCCCGAGCTAAGTTCACTAGAATGTACAAGTAAAATAATAATATATATAAATAAAAAAAATAGAAAAAAAAAAGAAAAGAAGAAAGAACAGATCAAGACTTAATGACGAATCATTATTATTATTATTATTTTTTAAATATATTCCCGGGTGGGGATGACAATTTTCACACGTTTATTACCATACATCAACTTTCCGCATCATTTGCAACCCTAACTATTTGGCACCATTAAAGAAAGTACCGAAAAGTCAGGGATATATCTTGTGTTTCTTCTCATCTCAAATTACCGTTATCTGTGACCCTCCAGTCTGGTGGTTCTTGCTGTTCACGCCTTACTACTTCCTGTTTGCCCTGGGTTTCGGCAAAAATTCCACGCATCCCACCTCCCTGTGAATATTTCTCGCCCCTCTAGTCATCCCTCCCCATCTCCAAATTTTTGCACTTGTGTGGCGTAGGGGAGCGAAACTGAGAAAGACATTTATCATGTCTTTCGGCCTTTTAAGTTTATGGTTTTCTGGGATAACGTAAGAGGCTTGTCAAATCACCGTTTCAAGTCCAACAGGTGCTTGCAACTGACAAGTGCGTTTTGTTGCCAAACATTGCTCGGAGATAGCTAAATTTAATCCCAGCTGTTGATAGCAGCCAAAGTCCTCGACGACATTTTGGATTGAATCAGTGGTTAATTGAATTAACTGCTTTAATAAATCAAATCGTCAATACAGAATATCCAGTTTATTTAATTAGCCGCTTTATTGAATCAAAACTGGAAAGAACAAACGTGATTCATACAAACGGCTGCCTCTGTAACAGTATTTGAAAAGTCATCAAGTTTTTTAATATTGTCATTAAACATCCATTCAAATGCAATAATCCAATAATAAAAAGCATAAACATAATGTAAGATACAGATACTCGACAAATATGCGTCATACAATGATTTCAGTTACTTAGCCAAAAATTATTATTAACCCCAAGAAAATTGCAATATCATCGCAAGCAGCTAATAAGGCAAGTATGGCTTTACTGGGCTACGATCTATTTTTCCAGGGTCATCAAAGCACAGGAAAACATGATGGTACACAACGACAATTTTATTTTTTCATCAACTGAATAAATTTGTATTCAAGAGCAACGAAACAATTTTTTCTCTAGTAAATTGCAGTAAGCCATGAAGAGACGGAATTTAGTGTAAAATTAGATTGGGCAATTTTAACCAAAGTCTTTTGTAATAACTGTTGCTATACTTTTGACTAAAAACTGCTTATTGATAACACTTTCATATTCAACTAGGCTTTCTAATGACGATAAAACCACGATTTAACAATTTGTTCTTATCCTACATAAAACAAATGAGAGCCGGCCTAATTGGTCTACATAACCTTATTTGACGCATCCACCTTATATTAATGGATGGTAATTTAGTGAAATAATACACCGTAAACAATGAATGTTATTTTTACAGTATAATCCAGTCAATTTTATAGTGATAAACTGTAAAAATTTCTAATTTTACAGTAATAAACTGTAAAATTGCTAATTTTACAATACTAAACTGCAAAATTGCTAATTTTACAGAAAAAACTAAAATTGTTAATTTTACAGTTTACTAACGTGCATTTTACAGTTTTAAACTGGAACCTCGGCTACCAGTATTATATTGTTGTTTTTTCAGTATAATATTGCTAAATTTAACGGCAATTAATTGTAAAATTTCAAAATTTACAGTAATAGACTGTAAAATTGCTAGTTTTACAGTTTATTACTGTCCACTTTACAGTTTTCAATTGGAACCTCGACTGCCAGTAATATATATTGTAAAAACAACAGTTCCGTTTTTGCAGCGTAGCATCCTGGCTCCTCTGCCCTTTCTCTTCTGCATCTGTAATGAATCGCCACCTACCCCACTGGATATCTGATCGCACATCCGGTCAGGGGTTGAAGGAAGGGATCACCCAAGGCCATTAACGAAGTCCCTGGACTAACGGGAAGGGGGTGGGGGTATTTAGTTGTTGGTTGTAAGTGATTCACACATGCGTCGTACATTAGAAGAAAAAATTTCGTAAATTAATAATTAATATATTAGAATAATTTTTATTTTCTTTAAATGAATTTCTAGATATTTTCCTTAGACTAGAAAGTATAGGCAGTATAATTGAGGGCACTTTGAAGCTTTCGAATAGTGTTTTTGTTGGCGTTATAAAATAACAACTTCAATGACTGAACGAATAGAATTCGTAAAAGGAAAAATAATGCAATTAAAAGTGTTTAAGAGAGAAAAAAAGAACATTCCTTTTACTTAATACTTCTCTTTTAGTAACCGTTGAAAGAAAGAAATTTACCGAGATCAGCAGATTAAAAAAATATATTTATATATATTACCCCCTAATATTAAAATTAGGTTGATATCTCATGAGTGCGAGAAGGAGGATCTATACAGACACATTATATATTAAAAATACTCATTTTGGTGGTAATTGTACCACATATAACTTGAATATTTAACAAAATCAGTTTGAGACAAATTAGAAACTTCAAAATCTGGACCTTTTGTCTTAACTGTTCGAAAATCGGGACCTTCTACCAGTGGACCTTACGTCCTCTGGATCAAATGTCCACTGCATCTTATGTACGTTTGACCTTACGTCTGCCGGTCTTTCTGTCCCTTTGATAGTCTGTCCATGGATCTTTTGGTTTTGGACCTTATGTCCGGACCCCAGAAAATTAGTCACTTGCTTAGCGTGGGATTCCAAATGAAACTCGTCACTTCTCTTATGTTTAATTCTTCGAAAAGAATTACCTGAAACCATTTTTTTTTTTGGGGGGGGGGGGGACTACTCCAAAACAGTGATCCTCCCAATCAGCTCTCAATTTGCATGGAAGCTCACGGGAACCGAACTCCTGCACTTCTTTTCAATTTTATATGAACTTTAAAATATTTGTGGTAATACAGACTATTTAGGCATTAAAAGCCGTTATAGAGCACTTCTTTAATTATAAATTAAGCTATTCCCAAAATTCTAAAGCTGCACCCACGAATTACATACATGATTTTCTTTTTCCACCGAGGAAAAGTCAAAATCCCTCTTCCCTCCCAGAAAATGAAAGCTTTCTCTTCATTCGGGAGCTCTTCCAAGAAAGCATCACATTACCACAAGAAACAGAGACGACATGTCTCAAAAACCGAGATAAACGCACCCTCCTCATACTGAGGGTGGCCCGCACGAAACTACCATAAAGACACCTGTGAGACACTCCATTTCGCGCGAGTATAAATATTCGCTTTTGCAGCAGCGTGCGCGTTAAATCTCTCACCCTCTCCTAGTTACTGTAATATTCATGTGTATCATTTTTACACACGTTATACACGTTGTTACACACTCTCAGAAAATGAAAGCTTTCTCTTCATTCGGGAGCTTTTCCAAGGAACGTCACATTCTCAAAAGAAGCAAAGTCAAATTTTAGATGAATTTTAAAATATTTGGCGCAATTCACTCTTTCGTATTAAGATGCGTTCCGAGTAATATAGAGCTCCCTCACTTTAGTTAGAAATTAAGCTCCCCCCCCCCCTGCGCCCACGAATTACATACATACATTTTTTCTTTCCAAGTTTAAATCCCTCTTCCCTCTCAAAAAATGAAAGCTCTCTCTTCATTCGGAAGCTCTTCCAAGAAGAGTCCCATCCTCATACAAGAAACAGAGACGACATGTCACACAGTGTCTCTCAAAAACCGAGATATACGCACCCTCCTCATAGTGTGGGTGGCCCGCGCGAAACCACCATAAAGACACCTGTGAGACACTCCGTTTCTCACGACTCTGTGTGACACGTGGAATCGCGTCTCGGGCCATCTGGACGCGCCTCCTACGCCCGTGCTTGGAATGCAGGGCCTCTCCCCCCAGCCCCCCTCTTCACCCCGAAGTTTCGTCATTAACGTCAACAACTACCGACAACAGCTCTTTTGATGACGATGCCTTCAGAGAGAGAGTGGTTGTGGTTGCATCTTAATGCAATGACTTGGCCTTATAATGAAGCAGATGCACTTTGGGATGTCTTGTGGTGCTTGTGTTTACGTTTTTCTTTGATAATACATTTTAGTGAGGTGTCGTGGTATGAGTAATTAGTTTTTAGCCTATCAAAGCATGTCTATTTTAATCCCTGGCCAACAGGTTCAAAGACATTGAATGTATTGCTGGCCTCTGATTTTCCTAAAATTTCAATGCTAAATGAGAAATGAACAAAAACAAATTTTGCAGATAACTGCATGCACGTGTTTTGAGGTTTCAATGAATCCCTTTTTTAATAAAATGGGGAGCAATAAATTAAAAATTAATAAATAAGGTAATCGATAAAATATTATACATTTTTTGTCGGATGTTCTTTACATCCAAAATCTTTCTCTCTCTCTCTCTCTCTCTTTCTTTTTTATTATTATTATTATTTTTTTTAAGAATACTGACCAAAATTTGTTAGTTTGCAAATTTAGTACAGAACGTGCTTTTGATGAAATTGCATGCAAAAGCAAAAAGCAAGAAAAGATTACACATTTCCCCCACTAGTTCATTGGATAAGTCACATTTTTTAAGAATATGCTTACGTACCAACTAACCCCAGCCCCGATTTTACGTTTTCCCGCTTGATACGTCTTTTTATCACTGGGCTAACTAAAAACGAAAAATATGGTTTCCATTGTAACTTCAAATGCATTTTTCTGATTTTACGAAAACCTGTTGGGAAAGAAAAACGATTATGTGTTTAATACTTGTTTTCATTTCCCCAATATAAGAAATAAATATAAGGACACTCAGCGTCATTCAGTTATTCTAATTTTCCACTGTGCCAATTTTCGGTGAAGTTCATTTGCAAATCCATATTTTTAAGAAACTTTCTAGTAACTAACATCGGACTCACTCACGTCATGACCTCAAATAGAGACTTACCTCAGAGAGTCTTGTGCAACACTTAACCTTTATAAGTTCAAGGCGTTAAAGACTTTATGATGCTTATTTTTCTACCGATTGATAGATGTTAAGTTGTATTAATGCGTACGCTGATACTCGAATGGAAAAAAGTTCGTTAAATTAAAGAAACTGGTTTGTATTATTATCATTAGAAAAATTATAAATATGCTTTTTTTTCTTTGCTATTTTCTTAATCATTGCCCATAATCATGGGGATCTCGTTAAGAGTTACAAACATGCACATGATAAATGTGGACAAATTTATCAAAAGGGAACTTATCCATTTTCCAAAAATGTTCAGGAGGTGAAAAAAACTAATTTGGCTAACAGAAAAATATTTTTATCATATTCTTTGGGTACGTAATTAAGTACTTGGGCACAAAATAAGAAAATTTTAAATAAAAAAAATCAAGGAGAAATGGGCATTTTGATTTTGGATATGTGCCGTTTTGTTAAAAAAAAGGAGGGTCCGATTGGAAGCACCCGAATGTTGAGTTGATAGTTCCCATTTCACCAAAACTCTAATACATCACTGCCTCATGTCGATTTATCTGAACTTGAAATTGGGTGGATAAAATGTCTATGAGCCTAAAGGAACATTTGAAGCTTTGATAATCATAATTTCAGTCTCCATGTTTTGGGATCAGAGAGTAGGAAGATTTTACCGTGTATAGTACTTTTTAATTAAATGTAGGCTGTAGTAGAATAGAACGAAGTAAAAATGTAATAAAAGCAAAAAAGATACCCCTGAAACACTGATTTGAACAGTGAAATACCGTTAGGGATTGTTAGAGATAGATTTGTTACCTTTTGCTGGAAACTCCCGAGAAAATGCTAAGTTTTGAAAACGTGAAATTTGGCATGCAGATGTAGTTTTCACCAGCGATGTGCTCCTAAAATTCAGTATTCAAAATTTCAATTATTCAGTAAATTATCACCGTAAGAAAAAAAGAACAAAAGTGGGAAAGACCGTGGATAACCCGAACCATGAATAATCGGAAGTTTACTATATTTTTGAATATAGAGCAATTTTGATGCGTGTGTGTATGTATGTACAGTGAAGTCCTGCTACAAATAACTTCAAGGGACCACAAATTTTGCTTGTTGTAACGGGATTTCGCATTGTATGTTATGTATGTATATATAATATCTAATTTATATATGTAACTCAAAAACAATATCGGAGATAACACAATTTTAGTTTTGGTTTTCCCCTGCTTTCAGAATTGTTAGTGAGCATTCGCGATAAAGCAACGACAAAGTCAATTGGATTTTTCTGTTTGGCTTTCAAACGATGTTTTCAGAAGCAAGACGTAACAGAACAAGCCATCAATAAAAAAAGAAGGGTTATATTTCAACAGTATGGTTCAAAAAAAAAAAAAAAAATCGATCGAACCACTAAATTAATACTTCTCTTTCCACAATGAGCGAAATTCCTTTCGGCAGAACAAAAATCTACTGCTAGCAATTCGGACTTTCAGAAGCTGAAGTAGCAGCTGCGGAATTCGGAAGTAAAAGCGGAGCAACAAAAAGAGAAGCGGAGAGAAAAAAACAAATAAGCCAAGAGACTCAACGCTGCAGCCATTTTATTTTCTGTATTTTTTCTCCGCCAGTGAAGAGTGAGAGATAGAAGGGTGGTCCCGAGCCAGATGAGACTCTTTCTGATTGCTGCTCTCGGTGCTCGGAGTTTAGATGGATCCCCCTTGCTCCAGATAAAAAGAAATTTCGCTTTGCACATATGTTCGTCCTTCAGGGATTCGTTGTGGTTGCTTTTGCACTAATTCGTTTTCGTCAGATGTTTAGTCATGCGATGTTTCAAAATATGAATTTTTGAATGAATAGTGGCAGTAGAGTGAAAGAAATTTCAAACGAACTGTGAAAATGTTTTTTTTTTTTACTATAAAGGAAGGAATATATGGGTCCCTAATGAAATTCACTCAAATATTTTTTTACTATACTTTAAGAATTTTATTCTTATTTTTAAGCCCCGACGCAAGCCGGCCACCTTGTCTAGTGGTCAGAGAAGTCTGATCGGATGTGGAAGTTCCGGGCTCGAATCCTGGCTCTGGCATGGATGTGCTTCCTCTCCCCTGCTCTTGTCTTTTCCTTGTGTGAATGTGTTGTTATGCTTATGCTCTGAAATGTTTCGAAATTCAAGTCTGAAACCTTTGTGATCAATATTTGCGAACCAGAGGTAAACAATAAAAATCAATAACGCCTCCATTGGAAAAAATTCTGGATCCGCCCTTACCCCTGATCCCCGAAAGATATTCCTTTTAATCAGTCTACAGGACTAAGTAAATCCACCTTGAACAAAGTTGTAAAAGCAAAGCGAGTTAAGTTTAGATATAACAACTGCTTTTTCTGCCCCTCACTCTCCACCAACACTCTTTTTGTCAACGGGTGGAGAAAGGAGAGTTCGTTCAGAACCAGATGAGACGCGCCTTTGATTGCTATGCTTGGTAGAAAAGATCCATCCTTCGAACCCCAGATTACCAGTTCCTTTTTTCTTCCCCGCGTTCCTTTTTTTTTCTCTAACAACTTTTTCTTTCTTAGTCATACCTCTGTTTCTTCTGCGAGGGTGGTTTTCAACGTTTTCTCTCATGATTGTTTGCCCGTCCCTTC
>JAXGGA010010883.1:0-44894 GCA_038373865.1 Uloborus plumipes
ATTCAAAATTTTCCCCCTTTTTCCTTAGGCACAAATTTTCTAAAAGGGTTCGTTTCCCTTTTTTGCGTTTAAAATGGTCCCCATTGAAAACAACGAATTTATTTAATTTAAAATGCTTTTTGTCATTTATTCGTTTTAATATAGGTTCCCTCAATCAGGGTCTGGGGTTTTTTAATTTTTTTAATTTAATCCTAATACTTGTACTGTTTTGTTTTGGGTTTATGGTCAGAATGATTACCTTTTATGCGAATGCACCATAAAAAATTAAAACACTGGAGAACGGAGGGGGGGGGGGGCACTTTTAATTTTTAAATTATACCTGTGCCCCCCTGTCGGGCAAGCTTGCCCCCCTGTCGGGCATTTCCTAGCGCCACCTCTGTGTATTTACTGCAATGTTTTTCATTATGTAATGTATAAATATAGATTTTAGTTTTAATTTATAAATATTTGATCATATTTTTTCTCTGAATCTTCTATGCTAAAGCTAAGGGGATTTAATAAAATAATAAAATCAATTTGTATAAACTGTAGTGTTTGTAATGCATGTATATAAGTATTAAAATTACTAATTAATACATATTTGATTTTTTTTCTCTGAGAAATTAATATTAAGATTGAAAAATTTAATGTTAATATTTTAAGCAAAAAATTAAATTTGCGAATAACTTTGCGACATGAAATTTTCTTAGGCAAGAGTTGGTAGTCTTAAGAACAATAATTTTCATAACAACCTACATAGGCGGCTGGTACAGGGGGCCAACTGCCCTCTCACTTAAAAAACTTCAGCAATCTTATGCTGCAAGATTATTCATATAAATATAGGCCAGACAGATTTTGTAGCTATACAGTGGCCACTGGCGTTCATTTATTATATAGCAAATTAATGTCTCAATGACGTAATAGCTTCAATTCCTCTCCACTTTTTACTGTGTATTCAGTGGCGTACCTATGGGGGGTGTTTTGGGGACAACCCCCCCCCCCCCCCCCCGAAACGTTGGTCCAAAAATGCAAAAATGAGATGAAAAAATATAAAACTCCTAGAATGAAAAAGTATGATTCTCCAGCAAATATCATTGTGTTACAGACTTCATTGCCACCCCCTTCCCTTCCCAGAATTATTAAGGATTGTTTTTTTTAGGAAATAAATGTCAAAATTTTCCAGAGGTAGGCCTCTAAACCTCCCATTATGATCGAAATTCGTCTGAAATTGTGTTTTTGGAACTAAAATTTTGAAAAAATTGCTGGGAAGAATTTCTGTATCCTATCATTTTCTTTCACATTATTAAAAATGGCCGGCAATCGTGTTTTACTGACTGAGGAAGAGATCGAACATCACCAAGATAGAATGGAGTTTTTAGAGGTACAATTTATGAAAATTTCCAGGGGGCAAACCCCCGGACCCCCCTTCCATTTTTCTACAGTAATATTTCTTTACTCTTTAAAAAGCTGTCCAGTTTTTCGAACTTCGGAAGTACGCATTTTCAATTGCGTATTATATATATACTAGCCGGGTACCCGGCCCTGCCCGGGTTTCTGTGGGTGTAGGGTGGTTTATTGAAACTCATTCATAAATTTCCCAACACTAAAGTGCATATCTATAAACATAATAGCTACTTCCGTAAACAATGGCTATGTTATGGATAAACTATAAAAAAAAAAATAATGCAAGCTAAAAAAAATAGCAAGCTACAAATAATGTTTGAGTAAATAGGAAATGTTATAAGCTTGGTATATTAAAATAAATATATATTTACAGTATCAATCGCACTGAAATTAACCATTTCCAAATATTGCTCGTTAAATAAGTCCCATTATTAGTTTCTATCCTCGTGACAACATTGGTGAGGTGAAAACATCTTATGTACCTAATTTAGAAATTTTTTTGACTATAAACACTTTCTATTCTCTATTGCCAAAATCAATTCCCTTTTTATTTACCACGTTAGCGATATTTGGCATAAATGAATATAAAAATTCTAAGAAAGCAATAAATTTCATACTTACTCCAGCGAAGCCTAGGCTCAAAATTTTCACCATGATTACTATTAATATTGTTGTTGCATGGCAACCAAATTTTTGCAACAATGCACTGAAAATTTAATTATTTAATGGGGAAATTAAATGAAATTTACTATTTTCCATAATAACTTTTTTAAACTAAGCTTTTTAGAAATAAATTATAGCTTATCCTGCTCTCTGTTACTGTAGCTATCTAACGGTGCAAAAATGGTTAAAATCGGTCCAGTAGTTTGGAAGATTACCCCGGACATACGTTTTCAAAAGTTGTCTTTTATGTATATAGATATATACGCACATACATACATGCAAAGTGTGGGTAAAAAGGGGTTGCCACCCCCCTGCCGCCGTTTTTTTAACCCCCCTCATGACGATTTAGAATATAACCCCCCCTGAAACCAACGAGTAGTTACGCCACTGTGTGTATTAGTTAACTTTTCATTCCCAAGTTACAGATATAACAAAAATTTTTAGTCCTCTTTCACTTTACTATAAACTGATGTGACTAATTTATTTTATATTAATTTTTAGAAATTTTAACACTTCTGTCTAATTTAGATTTTCATTGACCCTCTTCATAATGAGCGTAATTACGTATTCACTAAAAAAATGTGGATGATTTAATTTTGAAAAGCTAACACACTTCAATGAAATTGCATGCATGTTTCCAGATCTGGGAGCCAAAAATTATTAAATTATAGCATTAAAGTGTGTATTTAGGTATTAATTCTACCGCAGCTACAGATTTGGAGGTTTTAACACATTTGGCTGTTTTTTTGGCGGTTGAAGATTTTGGCAGTGCAAGCGCTTTCGAACAACCACAGCCAGAAAAAACCCCTCTAAATAAATTGCCAAATCTGTAGCTGCGGTGGAGTTAATATATAAGTACTCAACAATGCATGTTAAACAGTGTTTTGTGCTCAAGGTTATTTTTTTGTTTTGGAAAAAATTCTGTTTTTGATTTGAAAACTATTGTTGATAAAATTACCAAATTGATTTTGTTTCAACATTAAGGTTTTATTTGTATTTCTTTCTGGGATAGAACAGAAAGAGGAATTTCTGCTGCTCAATATGAAGCTAGTCTACAAAAAGTATATACTGTTTCAACTGTACAGGTAACTTCATTTATGACAATTCAACAACTACTTTTATCTGAATATTTGTTTTATTTCAGCTTTGTAGCAAAGTGCAAAATTGGAAATATCCTGATAGTCGTCAGTGGCCAATTTCATTAGTGGGGCAATTTCACGGTGTTGGACGTAAGAATTGCACCAAATTTGCTTTAAAAAACAATAAATTTTGTTGCTATACAATTTTGAAACTGACCAAAATATTTTTTTACATACTTTCCCATGTGGGTAGAATTATAAACCATAAAAAAAAATTCTGATAAAACATTTTATTTAAACAAAAAAAAAATTTCAATTTTTGGTGTCGTACGTATGAGCTGAATCTGAAAAATGAGACTTGTAAAACTAAAATCTAAGATTCAGGTCAATGGCTTAATCTAATATTGTAACTACTTTTATTCCAAAGAACAATGATGAAAGATAAATAACAGAAAAAAATTTTCAATTTCAGAAGTATTAAGACTTGAAATATGGAATTTGGTATTGGTGTCGGACGTAAAATTTTGGTGTCGGACGTAATATGTACAAAACTACATGGTGTCGGACGTAAATAAAAGTTTTAAATACCAAGTTAAATTAATTTTGTTTTTGTTTGAATATTGAATAATATGGTAATGGACAATACATGAGATATTTTTCAATATTACACTTTAAATATTTTCATTAAACCTAAATTGTCCCTGACTTCCAATTGGGATGGGCAAAATTTTTTTTAAAAATATTTTCTTTCAAACACAAGATTTTATCCTCTTCCTTTGGCCGTTTAAAGTGACCTTTTGCCCCATGCATCACAGAGACTTCATTCTCTTCATGATTTAATTGAGTAATGCATCCTACTAGGTGACGGACTGACTCATACCGAACGATAACCCAGTCATTCATTCACTTTTAGATTTGAAATAAAATCCATATCTTCAAATTCATCAGATATATCACTGTAACAACATAGCAGTCTCAAATGTTTTTAAAGAAGTAGTTTCTGGAATACAAATTTCATTGGTGAAAATTGCTTTTTGAATACTTGGAACTACAAGGGTTTTCTCCAAACATTGGAGCAAAGTTGCGGAATCCTGCATAATTTCTTCAGATGATTTGCAGTGTACATGCACGTCTTTAATTAATGACGAAGCCACAGATGCATACTCTCGTGGTGTACTGATGAACACCTTTCCAACTTTTACATTCCTTCAGACAGTTCTTTTAACTGTACCATCTATGCCGCCGACAACGCCTTTCCCATGGAACGTTGCAAAAAAATCCCAGATTAATTTCACATCGTACTTCTGTTCAAATAAATATAAGTTGCAAAATAAACATCTTCATTAAAATTCTGAACAGGGTCCATCTGAGAAAATTTGAATATTTGGGTAATTGACTTTAAGGTATAATCAAAAAGGTAACTTACTAATTTATGTACAGTGATTTTAGTGTGATCTAAAGTATCGGGAATTATGGCAAAATTTTAGCGATTTCTTTGGAAATCCATGCATGAGCTGAAAAAACTGGTTTGGGCATATGCCCAATGTGCGGATTGAATCTTTTTGCTGTAAAATTGTAGCATTTTCAGAAAAATTAAGCTGCATTATTACAACATTTTCGCCATTGACTTGATATTTTAACTGCTTAAAAGTCTTAGCTTGCTCTCGTTTAATTTATGTGTGAAGGAGAAAATTTCATTTGTTTTAAAACTTCCCCAAAAGCCTCTATAAGTACTAATTAATTGTATTTTTGACATTTTATCATCACCTTTTTGCCACTGAAACTATCGTATTGGGGTAGATTGGATTAATCTATTTCCTGATTTAGAAGAAATATTTTGAAGAAAGAACAACTATTAATAAAGATATTTTTAATGACTACAGTGCAAAAAAAATGAGATTACTGCAGTCCTTCACCTCTTCTGTGGCAATTTAGAGCAATCCCATAACTAGAACAAGGTATTAAATGAAAAAAAAAATGGTGTTGGACGTAATACGGTGTCGGACGTAATTTTTTTCTTACGTCCGACACCATGAAAAAACAAAAAACTATTGCTTTGAATTTTGATTGGATTGCACATTTTCAACAGTAACTGATGTTCTTATTTGCAGGTAAAATGTTTTGTAAAATATTCCATCCAATTTTATACAGCACAAACATTTAGGTAATTTGGTGTCGGACGTAATTTTATCAAAGTGCCTATTATAAATAGGCTTCTACAGGAAAAAAAAAGGAATTCAGGTTTCATTTTTTATGCTACATTTGTTCTACAGTGTTGTGGCAAGCATCTGAAACAGTTATAATTTGAAAAATATTGCAATTATAGTTTAAAATACTAAGTTCAACAAGTTATCAAAAAATGAGTTGTGGCAGCGTGTCCTAAAGGTTAAAAGAAAAAAAGTGGTACTGTAATATATCTGGATATGGTTGTCTGTACCAAGAACTTACGGAAGAGAGTGTTGTGAGCAAGGCAGTTGATAGCTTTAACCTTTAGGAACCGAGCGGTACACATGTTGTACCATAAATCTTTTTTCTTTAGAGGACGGGGTTGAAATTTTCACTCGAACCCTTTGGAGCCGGGGATTTTTTCAGGTTTTATACGTCTGGTACGACAGTTCATACCTTCTCTTTTCAATGGAAAAGAAATCTATGGTTCAACTGTTGTACCACCTGGGTCGAAAGAAAATTTTCTATATGAACAGCCCGAATCCAAGAGGTTAAAAGAGTCATTGATCTTTATTGGGGACTATAAACTGACCAGTACCTATCCAGCTGCGCCCACAGCCTGTTGCCGGTCGTTGCATTTTTATAAAACCTTAAAAAGCTGCACTTTTTCTGTACTGAACTTAGAAGTTTTAAATACATGTGTGCAATTTCTATTTTAAATTTCTGTACCTCAAAACTAGTCTAACTGTCACATTATCAAAACTTTGCATGAGCAAAACATTGTTTGTCTGATGCATACAAAGGTTTTAACTCTTGCTCTGATAACATTGGTAAATAATTATTCATTTTTTTCTTTTATTAATAGAATTGAGCTGTTATTGTTCAGTGCAAAATGAAAGTCTTTATACAATGCAGTAATAACTTGAAAATCACCGTTTTTGAGCTTAAACTTTTGGATCCGGGCTGTTCATATAGAAATTTTTCTTTCGACCGAGGTAGTACGACAGTTTAACCACAGATTTCTTTCTCATTGAAAAGAGAAGGTATGAACTGTCGTACCAGATGTATAAAACCTTGAAAAAATCCCCGGCTCCGAAGGGTTTGAGTGAAAATTTCAACCCTGTCCTCTAAAAACTAGATGAGACTTATGGCACAACATGTGTACTGCCCAGATCCTAAAGGTTAAGTTAGCCTGGTCCTGAGGTAGAGATTTTTGATAATTGGTTGAATTTGGCAATTATTAAATTTAGTAGCGCTTCAGTGTTTAAAATTCCTTGATCACTTCTACTGCAGCTAAAAATTTTTCTGCTGTCCTGCTTTTTGTAAAAAATAGACTGAACATATTGAAGATGTTGATAGTACATTTTAATGTTTTAGCAATGATATATGTGATTTTTGTGATACTTTTCTCCCCATCTGAGACCAATACAAAAGCACTGAAAATGAAATAAAAGGATAATGTGTGTTGACATTTACATTTCCTTCTGTTTGGAAAATACTTCGATAGAATAAATTCAGTGAACCCTCTCCTGGCCCACCACCTCTCAAAACAATCAAAAATTGATAACACAACTTCCTGTTGATTTAATGCTAAATTACTCTCCATGAAGATTAAGATACCAATTCAAATACTCACCACGTTTTTCAAGTACTCAGTATTAACATGTTTGTTTTGAAACTTTGTTGTGTAAAAGTTGTAACATAATAATAATTACTATAAAACATAGGGTTTTTGTACAGGGGAGGACTGCCTCCTCACATCCAACAGGCCATTACGCCGTAATGATCTAGTAAAAATGATTTTGTACTCTGTGGATTGATTTATTTCACGAAATTAAAAGTTGAAAGTTCCAAAAATTGAACTTTTTTCATGTTATTCCATAAGAATGGAACTAAAGGGATTGTAAGGGAGATCTATGGTCGCCAGCCTGGTTTATTTTTGAGGCTTTACTCAGCATGTTTCAGAGGTCATTTGATCAGTAATGTTAAAATCCAATAACATAGCCAAGTTTTACAAAAACAAAACAAACTTCCAAAACCCCCCCTGCTCCCTACACACACACTTCTTTTGATGCCCCATGTTTTTGGTGCACCAGCCTCCTATGCTATAAAGAATAAAATAAACTTACTGTGGTGTTTCAAGTTTCAGATCTACCAATTCAAAATATTTAAAATTATAAATTTAAACAACTCTTATTGAATATGATGTGTCTTTATTTTTACTTTTATAATTATAACTCTCTTTCTTTGTGCAGACATTTTGGAGTGTGTACAACAACATACCTGATGTGAGAGAACTTCAGAAGAAATACAGTTACCATCTCATGAGAGGGGAGAGGAGACCTGTGTGGGAAGATGAAGCAAACTCCAATGGTGGCTCGTGGCATTTTAAAGTCAACAAGCATGACACAGTGAGGAAAATAAAGTTTTCTTGCTATTTCATTTTACAATCTTATATTTTCAAATGCCATTGATGCACAATATTTTAATTTAGCCAAAAGTGTGGAAGGAATTATTATTAGCTGCAATAGGAGAGCAGTTTGCCAAACATCTTGATGAAGGTTAGTGAAATTTTAATTTTTCACTCTGACCTTAGGCTTCGGTAAATGTCTTTGATTATGTTCAGAAATAGTTCCTTCAGAAATCTCATGATCACAAAAACAAACACTTTTGAAAATCACAATTGTGAATTGGTGCTTAGTGAATTTTGTTTTGTGAATTGATGACATGCACACACTCAAAAAGCCTCTTTTGCAATGGGTTTTTTATTTAAATGAGCTAGTAAGGTTGGTTGATGTAATGTGTCGCAAGGTTTAAGGAAAATTGAATAGCAAACAAATTTAAATCTAACATCAGAGTATTCTTTTACATTAAAATTACTTTGAATGCGATAATTTATTAAGTAACAACACTTTGAATTAATTTTGTACTGTGATGCAAAACTAATTTTTATTAATTGTGTAAAAAAAATATACGTCCAATTGTCCACTATTTGAATTCGTTTACTTTTCGCTACCAAATCTTATAGTATTCGACCAAGCCAAATATTCAGTTTGTCTGACAAATATCAAAGGAATATTTAATGTATCCTTACTTGGAAATAATATCAGCTTTGCAGCTTATTTTTTGGAACATCAAGCTTTGCACTTCTACTACTAACTTTTTCTCAAGGGTTATTCCAAGTCAAATCGCCTAAGGCTATGTGCCGTCATGTCTCGGATTTTGGTCAATATTTTTTTACGGATAGATACCTATGAGATAAACTCAAATTAATTTTTTTAGATTTTTTGAATAAAAATTTAGGGTTTTAGAATTTTTTGAAATTTTGAATTTTTCAGAATTTTTGCTTTTTTATTTTTGACATGCATTTTGAAAAAGCTCTATAACTTCCTCATTTTTCATTCAATTAAGCCAGTTTACGTATCATTTTAAAGCTAATTGTTTTTTCCTTCAATATTAGTGACAAAAATGAGATTGTGAAAAATAGGATTTTGCCAATGGTCGTCTGAAGTCAGATTTTGTGTTTTTTCAGTTGGTATGTTTAATAGATCATATCTCCGGAGTACCAACTAAGAACTGCCCAATTTTTTTTTCAGTGATGACAACATCATATACTTTGAATGTATAAAAAATTAGGAGGGTGTTTTTCGTTGTTTTGGAATAAAAAATTCAAGTGTGTTTTTTCAGTTGGTATGATCAATAGGTCATATCTCCATACTACCAATTAAGAACTGCACGACACTTTTTTTCTGTTATGACAACATCATGCCCTTTTTATGTATAAAAAATTAGGAGGGTGCTTTTTGTAGTTTTGGAATAAAAAAATCAAACGTGTTTTTTCAGTTACTATGATCAATAGGTCATATCTCCGGATTACCAGTTAACAACTGCGCCATTTTTTTTTCTATAATGAAAACATCAAAATGTTTTTATGATCAAGATATTAGTAGGGTGTTTTTTGTTGTTCTGAAATTAAAAAAAAATATTGAATTTTGAAACAAATTTCTTTAAAAATCAAGTTTTCGATAAGTTTAAAAACTTTGTAAAATTAAAAAAAAAAAAAAAACTAAGCTATCACAAGGAAGACCACGACATGGCAGCTGAATGGCATTTCTTTGCCACGAGTCATGGCAAGAATGCATGCGATGGAGTAGGGGGCACAATAAAATGGCTTGCAATAAGAGCAAGTCTTCAAAGAACTGTCGAAGGACAGATTTTAAATGCACATGATCTATTTCAATTTGCCTCTCAAAAAATAAAGGGGATACAGATGTTTTTCGTTACAGCAGTGGAAGTGATTGCAAATGAAGATTTTTTAAAGCAAAGATATGAAAGAGCCTTAATAATAGTAGGCAGCAAAGAGAATTACTTCTTCAAGCCATTAGACACGAAGGGTATATTAGTGAAGAAGGTTTCTGTGTTTGAAAAACCTTTTGTTGCCAATGTCGGAACATCATAGAAATAAAGATTGTTATTCATGAAATTTTTATGCTTTCATTTGATAACAAATTATAAAATGTTACGTAGATTTCAGAATAATGGAAACCAAATATAAAATTTTTCCAACCACCAAGAGCTCGCGAGTCTTTCTTTGTCAAACTATGAATAAAAGTATATTTAAAGACATTTCAGTTTACTTTATCGTAATTCCTATCGGTTGATAGAGTGGCTAGCAAATAATTACTGAAGAGTAAAATAATTATGCAGCGACTTTTCACTACCAAAGCATGCAAGCAATAGAACAATATAAAACTACCATCAAGTATTTGAATGTTATAAATAGGATACATTTTCATCTGCTTGTGACGTGTGATGCTGAGTGAATCTCAAATTTAAGTTTCAAAAGTTGATTTTAAAGTAAAGTTTTTTGAAAAAAACATGTTATATTTTTATTTCAAAATAACAAAAAAACTTCGTTCTAATTTCTGGATCATAAAAACATCCTGATGTTTTCATTTTGGAAAAAAAATGGCGCAGTTGTTGACTCGTAATCCGGAGATATGAACTATTGATCATACCGACTGAAAAAACACGTTTGATTTTTTTATTCCAAAACTACAAAAAGCACCCTCCTAATTTTTTATACATAAAAAGTGTATGATGCTGTCATAACACAAAAAAAGTGTCGTGCAGTTCTTAGTTGGTAGTCTGGAGATATGACCTATTGATCATACCAACTGAAAAAACACACTTGAATTTTTTATTCCAAAACAACAAACACCCTCCTAATTTTTTACACACAAAAAGTATATGATGTTGTCATTAGTGAAAAAAAAAATTGGGCAGTTCTTAGTTGGTACTCCAGAGATATGACCTATTGAACATACCAATTGAAAAAACACAAAATCTGACTTCAGACGACCATTGGCAAAATTCTATTTTTCACAATCTCATTTTTGTCACTAATATTGAAGGAGAAAATAATTAGCTTTAAAATGATAACGTAAACTGGCTTAATTGAATGAAAAATGAGGAAGTTATAGAGCTTTTTCAAAATGCATACCAAAAATAAAAAAGCAAAAATTCTGAAAAAATCAAAATTTCAAAAAATTCTACATCCGTAAAAAAATATTGAACAAAATCTGAGACATGACGGCACGGCCGACTATTTAAATTAGGCGATTTGACGTGGAATGAGCCTCAATGAAGTTTGTCATTTTAAAATTTATTTTAATATTTTTTTTAATGATCTCTGGGAAGGACTTGCTTCTCTTGCTAATCTCTGTCTGTAGAAGCCCCATCCAGTTATGTATATCATATGCACTTAATCTTCGTAAAACATTGTAATCTTTGAATTCCATATTAAGATCTAGATCTAGTATACCTATTTTCTTTCGTTCTCATTAAATTTTACAATTTGTAGTAATTATCTGAATTAGAGGAAAAAAAAATACATTCACGAGTTTAAAACATGATATCTTCTGTTTTAGGTGATGAAGTCTGTGGTGTAAGTGTGACTGTTCGAGAAAAAGATGATATCATATTATTGTGGAATAGTAATGCATCAACTAAACCAAATGGTATCCTTAAAAAAGTTTATGAATTATTACCAAATGTGAAATATATTGCTGAATTTTATAGAGGTGAGTTATTTATTCTTCAATAATCTAAAAGTTTTGCTTTCTCAAGAAGCAAAAAATAGTTGTGTATTGAAATAATTAATGTTGCAAAAAGAAAGCTGTTTTCTTCAAAAAAAAAATTTAAATAGTTACAACTGGTCAGTTAAAAAAAAAATGAAGAACAGCCTATTTGGAAAAACTGATTATATGCCTTACTATTTATGTTTAACATCTTTAAGGGCCTGATTATGATAGCGAGAGGTCCAGAGTAGACATTTTAACAGGGGTCTACTGATACATCATTCTAACTATTAAAATTAACATTGATAAATAAGTAAAAGTTTTTGTAGCTGAATTTTGAAAATGTATAATACAAACATTTGGGCAGATAAAGCAGTGAGTGACCCTAAGCAAGGACTAAGGCAGGAACATGCAATCAGGGACGTAACTAGAAGGGGGGGGGGCAGACAGGGCTCGTGCCCCGGGCGCTAGATATTAGGGTGCTGAACTGACTAAGTAACTGCATAATTTTCTTTTCATTATTTTTTTAAAAAAAAAAAGACAAATTTTTAAAAGCCAGCTCTCCCTAAAAAAAAGCTCAATGCAGGCAGAAAAAACGAAACAGGCAAAGAACTGAAGTGTGAGAAAAAGAAAATCATCAGTGTTTATCGTTGTTCTCATCGTGGTTGTATGAAAAAGATGTTAGGGTACAGGTAATACATTGTTTATCTAATTTAGATGATGTAATACAGATTTGTTGAACATTGCCGATTATTTTCCCTTATTCTTTGAGAAAAATCTCGCACTATAATAATGGAGATTCCGTTCAAAGTTCTCTGACTCTCATTTTTAGAAAATGCTCTATGGTTTTTTTAGAAATTGAACTCATATGATAAATTTTAAACCTACTATGAATCTAATTTCGGCACCCTCAGCATCAGTAATAGGGGCAAGCAATACAAGCGGTCACTTGGGGAGGGAAAGGGCGCCAAATGAGGGTGGGGCTATTATGGCTGATAAAAAAAAAAAAAAAAAACTCTTGGGGGGGGGGGGGAATGTTAAATGCAAAAGCAGAGTTTTTTTTTCACTTTCTAAGTTTTACCCACTATGTCCCGTTTTCAGAAAGGAGAGAGGAGTTCATTTACCAGGTAAGATTATTCAGGAACTGCTTTAAGTATTAAAGTCTACATGGATGTCGCATTTTTTATAAAAAAAATATTTTAAATACATATTTCTAAACAATTTGACTGATAAAAATGACCGGTTTTAAAGTAAATCACTTGATCGAGATTCTGAATAGACATCATTAAAAAAACCAATACTTTGCTCAGTTAATATGAGGATTACATTTTGGCTACTGTTGGTCAATCACTGTAATACAGGGTTGGCGTTAAGAATAGAGCTAAAGAAATTCAATCGCTACATAAGAATTTTGTAAAAGAGGGGAAATTTTTTGTTCCTGAAAATTATTGCGTTAATAAAAAGTACCAATTTTCAAACTTAAATTCTGGTTTTAAATTACGAAAATTGTACAGAATATTTTTCAGCCATGTTTCGTAAAATATTTTTGATGTTTCATAAAGTATTTATGAAACAAATGCTAATTTATAAACATTTATTCAATAATTCCTTTTTTTATGCTCTCGTTTCTTTCCTTACACAGTAAAGTTAAAGATCTCTAAGTTTCTTAAAATTTCACTGTACACTTCTTTTAATGTTGAATATTGGGTAGTTCAAATGTAAAACTTACATTTTTTTACCTATTTTTCTAAAGTGAAATTTGAAAATATTTTTGATTTGCAAAGTATTTAAGGCTTTTAAAATTTCTTTCATTTCGAATAGTTTTCAAACGTATTAAGCCCGAACTCCACATAAGCGGAAAATCGACGGAAACAGAAAGCAGAAACTGAAAAAACAAGTTTTTCCCCTTTCCGCTGGGCAGAATCGCGGCAGACTCGGAAGTAGAAAAATTTCAACTTTTCTGCCGCTACTGGCGGATTCCGCTTTTGGAACAGCCAATAGGAGCTCGTCTTCAAATGTGAAGCTTTTAACAATGGCGGCCACCGTATGTGTTGTTGAAAGCATGTCTACGAAGTACAATCTCGAAGTTTTTAAAGAAGAAGTACAAAATTATCCTTGTTTGTACGACAAAAAACAGAAAAGACTATAAAAATGTTGTTTTAAAGACATCGTATTATGGACCACAATTGGTGCAAAATTTGACCTAATCGGTTAGGAACATGATCTCGTTGTAAGAAATGGCGCCATCTATTGCATAAATATAATACCTTTCGATATTTTTTTCTTTTTAGCCCCTTACATTTTTTGGTAAAAATATAATGAATTTAATCACCTTTAACGATATTTTCAATATAGTTTTGCAAAAAAATATCAGACCGACATTTTTTTATAGTTTTAGCATTAAGAGAAGTTCAAAAAAGTCAATAGAAAAAATCTAATTTGCAAAAAATCAGGAAAAAGTTTTTAGATAAAACAAAAAAAATTGGTTGAAATCTTATTTTAAAGTTTTTTTGTTTTGAAAGGTATTTGAGGTAAATGGTTTTGAAATTTGAAGCAGATATTATTTTAAAAAAAAACTGACATCTAGGATTCAAATGATGCACTTCGTAAAGACGAACTGCGATAAAAATGTGTGTGTAGGCGGATAATCGTCCTCACCCAAAAGACTGCTTCCGTTTTTTTTTTTCTTTTTGATTCTGATAATGCAACTGTAAAATTAATCAAGTGTAATCCGACCATGGCAATAACTTCGTCTTGACCGTCCATTTTCCCCGCTGAAAGCACAAGAAAATGCTGAATGCATAGAATTCACCTGCAGATGGCGCTCTGGAATACGCCATCGATTCCGCGCCGCTGTTCTGCTCGAAAAACCACCTGTTCGGCGGAAACTCAACTGAAACAGAAATTCCGTTTCTGTGTACGCTTTCGGTTTTCTGCTCATGTGGAGTTCGGGCCTTAAATATAATATTCAATATGAAAAGGAAAACAATTACTCATTTGGTATTTAGTCAATTTATGATATATTTTTTAAACAATTGGAAGCATTTATTTTCTTCTCTTTTCTTACTTTCAAAATAAAAATTACTGCAAAACTTGAAGTAAACTGAATAAAGATAAAACTCTCCTTTTACACGATTCCCAATTTTTCACTCCTGAATTTAAAATAATGTTTTTGTTTTGAAAGTATTTAAGGTTACTCAGCTTGTATTTATTATTGTTTTCATTATTTTTATCATTATTGTCTAAGTTGTAAATTGATGATATAGTAAAAACTTTTGTAGCTAAAAAAGCTCGCGAAATAAAGTTCTAATGTTATCGTTTTTTAATGTATGTGATGTAAAGCTGAAACTAAATAGAAATAAATTTAAAATGCTTCTTCATTAGTCTTTTATTGAATAATTAAATACTATTTTCCAAAATTTTAATCCATTCATTTTGATTCAGCCTACATATACTTCGATATCATTTTATAAATCTTTTCACATTTGAAATCGTTACAGTATGAAAAAAGAAGTCTATGAGCTATAAGCTTTTCTCATATTAAAATGCGTGAGAAGTTTTAGAATTAACTTGATATTTTAACTTAAAAACTTTTGTTAACTGATATGCATACTTTCAAAAAAAAAAAAAAAAAAGCATCTGAGCAGAAAATGTATGAGAAAATGGAGCACTAAAACCAATGCTTGTCGGTGGTCGATCTGCCCCAATATTCAGGGGTATGAAGAGGGAAAACTTGTCCCTTCGACTTTGAGAAAGTATTGTATGTATTTTAGTTGTGCTTTTTGTTTATTTTCTATGTAATACGTTGAGTATATACCTTTATATGACGGTCCAGACGTTGGCGTTATCATTTTTTTAAACAAATATTTTATTTTATTGTAATGGGGGCAGGGGCGGGAGGAGCGCCGAATCGAAGTCTTGCCCCTGTCCAAAAATAGCCTAGTTACGTCCCTGCATGCAATGCACCGCTAACTCGGTTATTTCGATCCATGGACTGCAGTTTCGTGCTTGTTATGCACCCATCAGCATGGAATACGAAAGTAACCGAGTTGGAGGCAAAAATCCTCTTATAGAGCAGCTGTATGAAGTAGCAAAGCACTCGTTTACCTCAAGCAAATTTCACGCTTTTCCTACTTTCTAGTCAGCTAGTTTTGAAAAAATGTTGGCAAAAAAGTAATCTTTCTGCAATGAATGCATTGTAATAGTTTTCAATTTTCCTAGTTTGTTATTATGAATCAGAAAGCCGAGTTTTTTTTTGGATTCCTCTTTTTTTCATATAGGGCTTTGGGATTTTGCTCCATTTACCCCTGCAATAATCCAGCCCTGCCTGTAACTTAATTTATGTTACTAGTTTTAATTTGGTAAAAAAAACGGACATCTTTTCATAGGATTGTTTATAATAGATATGGAGGCCTTTTTAAATGCCATTTTTTAAAGCACTTTGTCTTGCTCAAATCAGCCACAAGTTATTCAAATTGGTCGGACAGAACCATTTTAAATAACTGTTACCACACTGTATTGGTTACATTGCAAATTCTTAGGTAAAGGGTTCTTCTTTTGTCCTTCTTTTTGAAAGACTTCGAGTCTATTTTACCCTAGGGACAAGCTATAAATCTGTTTATTGCCCTGTACGATGCATAGTACTTTTTTGAATTTCTCGAAACCATGCACCTGTTAATTGATTGGACACTGTATACTCATGTTATTCTTTGAATGGTTTAAATGTTATGACATGTCTACCTTAAAATAGAATAATAAATTATTGGCGATAAATGAAATGTGTTTTCCTTTTTCTTTCAGCACACAACACACACCGCTCTTATGAAGGTGGTAAAGGTTATAGCTCTTGAACTTTATTGTGTTTGAAAAATCTACTTTTGTTGAAGAAAACTTAAAACTTTGAATGATGTGAAAACCTGCTATCAAGCCGGCTGTTGACTACAAATGGAGCATCAAAATGATGAACGCTAAGTTTGCCCTTTTAGGCAAAATGAAGTTTTAACTATTTTTTTTAATATAATGTTTTATTTTGAATTTTATCATTTTATTCAGAGTAATTAATCTCCATGTAGATTTGTGTTGAATAGTGCTTGGTTGTCAATTGTAAATCAGTATGTCTCATGTTGATGACTTTAACTTATTGCTTGCTGACTTTGAGTTGCCTGGTTTTAATTGTCAAATTTTGGTAATTCAATAATTCAAACCAAATGAATAATTTTTAAATGCTTCTATTAGTGAATGATTTATTTCTTAACTGTTTGAAGCTCAAAGTGAAAACGATTTTTATCTATAATCTTGTGTAGTTCTTCTTAAGTGTTTAAGTTCTTTTAGTTCATTTATTCCTAGATAAAAGTTAGTTTTTTGGAAAATGTTTTTGCAGTTTTTTTCCCCTTTAGTTTCTCATTTCAAATTATATTTGGTTTAAAAAGTTTTTGGAAACAACCATGTTTTGAAATATCGCTTCTATGTTTTTTTTTTCTGGATGATTGGATTGTTACATATATTTTAAGCATTTTTTTTTTAGTTTTTATGTTTATACAATTGCATATTTTGTCAGACTTGCATCTTAAAAAAAATACGTGGTCCTGTGATGATATGAATGCTAAGTTGAATGAAAAATGTATGAATGTTGAGATGAGATCGTAAAAAATATTCAATATTTGAAAGAAGTTTGGGCTGTTTTTTAATAATGATAAAGCAGTTTTAGGAGTGAGAATACCAAAAGTAAAAGATATAGCAACACAAAACCACAATTTGTTGGTGTTCATAAAAAATATATTTTTTGAGTATTGTCATAAATGAAACATCACATTTTATGTTAGAGATAAAACTTTTTACAGATAAGAGAGAATAAAAAGCAAAGGATGTAGGTAAAATTCTTGCAATAAATTGTATTACGTTGAATTTTTTGATCTGATTCAGGGGCGGATACAAGGGAGGGGCGACGGGGGCGATCGCCCCTCCCTAGAGGGACTCTCATCCAGTAAATTTTCAACATTGAAGTTCAAAACACTTAATTTTAAACAAGTTATAATGAGGTTGAAGGAAGGATTATTATGCTCTCCATCGGAAATGTTTCGAAATTGAAGTTAGAAACTTATGTGACCAATATTTACAAACCAGTATGCATAGTAAAAAGTAATTAACAAAAGTCAACCGTCCCTCCCTTGAACAAGCTCTGGATCCGCCCTTGAACAGATTTGAGTGTTAAGTTGTGCTATTTTCATTAATAATTTGGTTTTTTCATGCCACTTATTATTTTTTTTCAAATTCTATGTTATAAAATTTCAATCATTTGTTGTAGCTTTTTTTTTATTCAGTAACAAATTGTTTCACAAATCAATTTTAGGTATATTCCATATACCTCTTGTAATGTGTATTAAGTTAGACTTAATTTTATATTTAATCAATTCTCCTTGTATGTATATAGTTAATGCATATGGTTGTTTGAGTTTCAACATAAAAAACTGGACAAAATAATGCCCCTTTATGATTTCTTTCTTTTTTTTAAAATTCAATGAGAGATATTTTCCAGCTCCAAACTGGGTTTCTAATAAAAAGTAAACATATTAAAAGGAGACAGTTTTAAGCCCAGTTCATATGCTATAAATTTTTTATTGCTTGCAGTCAACGTGTTAATAAATTTACTTATGGAAGGAAAGAGTTCTAAAAACTTATCGGTGAAAAAATTCTCCTACGACCCAAACTTGCCTATTAGAATGCTAAAATGCAGCTCACTGCTTGCTATCTGCAAACTCAGAAGTTTAGATTTGGATGGAGGGGGCTGGGGGTCTCTGTCTGCAGTGCCACTTTGGCATAAAATCAAAACTCATCTGCATAAAACAAAATAAGGTGTCAAATCTTAAATCATGTGTTATCAAATCCTGTATATATTTTTTATAACTATCAATTATTCTGTTTATTGTTTTAAATAATTGACTGAAATGTTTTTTGACACATTTGCCTTATATGTAGTTATATGTGTTGATTATTTTTCGATATTAATTAATTTATGAAGGTTTAAGGAAGTAAAACTGATTAAATGTGAAATGTGTGCATTTAAAACAAACATGGTGATAAGTTCTTAAAAATTACTTTTTTTAAAAATCACTTGTAAATGATCTTTTTATTTTAAACATTTCACCAAAGACTTTGATATAAACTTTGAAACAACCGATAATGTTATCAGTTATGTTTTTCAAATCATATTTTTTGCATCACGTCAGGGATGTTTTTATGTTTTGTATGCTAAAATAAATTAATTTTCAACATGGGGGATTTTCTGTTTCTCAAATTCACTTGTTGTGGTATTGTCCACTTGAATAATGAACCGTTTATTTTGAAAGTGGGAAAAGTCTATGTTTTGTTATTACAAGCTACATAAGGGTTTGTGTTGCAGTGATCCGTTTTATTAATGAAGAGCTAAAATTTCCATCCCCCAATTATTAAGATTCAAGATTTTTTTGACTAATTTTTTTATAGATTAAAAGGTTTTAACAGTTTTATCTATTATTACTATTATTCTCCTTTTTTTTTCAAAAGGGTACTTGTCCCACCTATTCAAAATAAATGGCAATATGATTTGATTGCCAAGTGTTCTCTATGCATAACTTTATAGGAATATCTACAAGTTTGTTTCATTTCATATTGACAAATGCATTAAAAAAATAATTTAACATAATTTGTTGTTTTCGGTTAGTTGTAAATTCTACTGTTAAACTACCAACTAAAATGTTTTACTTTAATGTCTGTAAAATATGAAAAGAACTTGTGTTGAACTGATTCTTGTAAACAGCTGAAGTGTATTGCTGCTCCAGCTCAACACTTAGACACCTTTAAAATGCAATTTTACAAGTTCTGCATGAATGTACAGAGTAATTCATGCTCTACTAGTCCTTTACTGAGCTTATGTTAAGTATCAGTTTGTTCACTCTCTAGTTAATTTCATTTTCCTTGTTGCATTTCCTGAATTACATTATTGAAAATAAATGATTAAAAGTGGGAAAACATCAGTTTTTAACTTGTCTCAGTCCTAAACTACAGCAGTAATATATTTCATTTCTTTTACAGAATGAAAAATGTAATTGTGTGTGTGTGTGCGTGCGTCAAAAATGATCTTTTGTTTCAATGAAAAATTACAACTTAATTCAATTGTTACTTAAATTTTCTTTTAAAAAAGGACGAAAACGAAAGAAATTGCATTCTTAGATGAGACCTTTTAAAGAAATAATTTGTTGGCTATTTATGGGATTGAAATGAAGTATTTTGTTGTACTTTTAAGAGCACTTGCATTAGCTAGGAAATAGTCTCCTCATACATTCTCCCTCTCTGTTTTGGCCAGAAGTGTACTTACTCTAAGTGACACTTGCAAGGCCAATTTTCCTAATTTTTTCTTTGAAATCCTCCAAAATGGCTTCTTCTTCCCAAGGCCATTACCATTACCTCTTCACTCAGTAGCAGAAATAGCTCGACGCTGTGACATATGGTGCAGATTTTTAGGAAAGTCTGCAGACTTTTTTTTTAGTTGGTGAAGAAAAAAACCCTAAAATTTTTAAGTTAAAAAAAATCAATTTCTATTTCTACTGTGTGACGAAGGTTTACTATATTTTCAGGGATGCAATCTACATGTTCCATGTATTTGTTACAATTATTTTGCAATTAGCAGTCTTTCTCTTATTAAAAGTTTGAAAAATACATTTAAATTTTTGCACCAGTCGAATCGGAAGATTTTTAATTTTCGACGTTGTGATTCATATTGTGCATCTGACACTAGCATTTCATTTTTAAGCATTTCTCTGTGCTGATTTAGTTTTTGTAATTCATCTGATGTTGTTTCTCCTACAGACCGTTTTTTTCCCCTTTATAATCTGTGTCACAGACTGCAGAAAAGTATTCTGCTACTGGGCTTCTTCAGTACTTGTACCTTACCACTTTGAAAGAGCTTTTAGCTTTGATCTCTTATTCACAGAGACGCCCCTCAAGACTAGGCAGCTATATCCCCATGTTTAATATATATATTGATATTTAATGTACGCTGACTTGAATTATTTCTTTTGATCGTGGTTAAAACGATATGCCAGTAATGTACAGAGCATTTCCGAAGTATGTACCATCTTCTAAGTTTCGAAATAAAATGCCAAAGTCTTCGATGGTGTTTGGTAGTAATTTTGCTCTTCTATTTAGAACTGTTAGCACCATTTAAGTCACATATATTTTTATTCTGGTTTCACGATTTGCCTGTGAATCGAAATCTTTAAGATTTGTGTGGGTAT
Organism: Uloborus plumipes; assembly: GCA_038373865.1. Taxonomy (NCBI): domain Eukaryota; kingdom Metazoa; phylum Arthropoda; class Arachnida; order Araneae; family Uloboridae; genus Uloborus; species Uloborus plumipes. The sequence continues at coordinate 20,644 of JAXGGA010010883.1, forward strand.
TTAAAATATGAGAGTGAAGATTGTATGTTGTATGAAACGTAAAGATTTCCTGTCTGATTTAAAAGTTAATAAAATGCAGTTAATCATCTGAGTGCGAAGTATGACTCTTGTATTGTGCCAAAAGTCCGTAGAAGCGCTACGGTGGCCGACACTTACAAGAATCACGTTTGTTCTAAACAGTTTTGATTCAACAAAGCAACAAATTCAATACAGCTGGATATTATCCTGCTTTTGGCAATTTGATTCATTAAAGTGGCTGATTCAATTAACTGACGCCCACTGTATTTTTTGCTAGTATGGTTTTTTACTTTCTTCTATATCTAATATATAGAAGAAAGTATTGGTTTCGTGAAAATTTTCGAATGTCGAATTTTGATGGATTTGCACGTTTTGAGGTGCGCCGAGTCCATTTCGACCATTTTTGGAAAATGTCTGTCTGTGTGTCTGTTTATCTGTCTGTGTGTGAGTCTGTATGTGTGTGACCAGTTTTTGTGGCCGCGCTAGAGCAAAAACTACTGCATGAAATCGAACAAAAATTTTTGCACATATGTACCACCATGTGAACTGGTGCACCTGACTTTGTTTAGCGAATTCCTCCAAGGGGGGTGGAACAATCGCACATGTTCTGCGCTTGGGTGATTGCTATATCTCAGGAAGTAACCGGCGGAATCAAACGAAAATTGGTCCATAGGTAGACCCTACTGAGTACAGGTGCTGATTCAATTTGCGTGTCAATATCTCGAAGGGGGGTGGAGCAATTGCACATGTTCTGCGTGGGGGTGATTGCTATATCTCAGGAAGTAACCGGCGTAATTAAACGAAAATTAGTCCATAGGTAGACCCTACTGAGTACAGGTACTGATTCAATTTGCGTGTCAATATCTGGAAGGGGGGTGGAGCAATCGCACTTGTTCTACGCAGGGGTGATTGCTATATCTCAGGAAGTAACCGGGGGAATCAAACGAAAATTGGTCCATAGGTAGACCCTATAGAGTACAGGTGCTGATTCAGTTTGTGTGTCAATATCTCGAAGGGCGGTGGAGCAATCAAAAGTGCTTATTTTGTCATTGCACCTACTGTATCTCGAGAAATATTGCTGAGATTTAAATGAAATTTGGAATAACACTAACCCAATATGGAAGCAAGCATCTATTAAATTTTGGCGCCAATCGCCCCAGGGGGAGAGTGGGGTGATTTTTGCTCTCAGTCAACAATGCGGAAAATTAATTCAATAAAAAATCGCTTTCACGCTATTTAATTATCAAAACAGCTGAAAACTTTCAATGATTTGAAATTTTTAACTGTTGCCAATTTCTTTTTACTAACAAATAAAATGTTTGCAATTAATCTAAACAAGGCTTTTGTAATGATTTCCAATTTCGCTCATTGATTCTGCATTTGCAGGGTTACTACGATAATTGGGAAATTGGAGCTGTTTCCAATTATTCGGGCGAGTACGTGTTTTATTTTGTAACTGGAATTCATAAGATAGATATAGAAGAAAGTTTCGTGACGGCCACGGCAGCTAGTTTGCATTAACTAAGAGTAATTGAATTGCTGTTCCTATTACTATCAGTGTCGTTCGATTTGGGTCTTTAATAAGAGAGGAGTCTTTTCTTAGGTGTGATTTGCTATTTTAGTGGGTCGCCATTTTAATTGAATGATAATTTTCATGTGTTGAATTTAACTTAGCTTGGCCTCACAGCCTGTTGAAACACTTACTGGTATAAGGATGAAAATCCAGTTTCTGATTTTGTTGGCCCTACATCAGGATATAGGTTTTTTTTTATATTGCTGCTATAAAACCATTTATTATTTGCTGGGGGAGTGGACATGCATTTTACTCTGCACTTTTAGCACATATACAAGAAAATTCTTCAGCACTCAAACAGTTAAAGAATACATGCAGTAATTTCCCAATTTTGTATAGGTAAGCAATTAAATATTCATTAGTATTTCATTATATGTTGGTTAATTTAAGTGATAAAGCATCTTGTTTTTAGCTGCGAAGTTATTGTATGTCATTAAACTTTATGTTAGTGATATTTTTTTCCGGCTCATATCCTTTATAAAGTTGAAAGGTATGTTCGTTATTTTTGTCTATAAAATAAATTCCTTTTATAATAAGCTGTCACTAAATTTAAAAGATGGTACTATTCAAAAGTTTTATTTAATTAAATTGAACTTATTATTTATTTGAAAACGTTATTGAAAAGAGTATAATAATATATATATATACTTTGTTGTTGAAAATCTTTGGAGATTGTCTTATTTATTGTCTATTAAAGCTCTATTTTATGTGTATTCCTGTTTTCGGGTTTCCTTTCACAACTTTTTACCTACACAAACTCTTTCTGGTCCATCAAATCTTTAGCATGGAAAATATTTAGCTCTGGAATGGATAGAAGGGAGAGGCGATCAATCCCCCCTGACACCTTCTAGTTTGACATATAGAGTCAGGTGGCACTTTTCAAGTTGTGCCGCTGGTGCTACACCATTTCACCCAAACAGGTGCCATGTGCAATCTTTAGTTTTAACAGTGTAGACTTACCGAGAATGTACTAATCAATGAGCTAAAGCTAAACAAACAGAAGAAATGAACAAAATGATGAGTAAAACTAGTGTGAAGTATCTTACAACATTCAATTTATTAGACTAGATTATGAGCAAAGTTGAGCAAGCACAATTTAGTATGAAGCGAAACAGTTGGCGTAATCGCAGCATTTCATAAGTCCATCACTTTTTTTTTGCAACGGAACTGATTAATCCACCGATTAAATTCGATGATAGCTATGAGGTGTCTTCGAGATAGGTGATTCGATAAATAAACAGAAAATCGGTAAGTCATCCCTCCTTCGGCAATTCTTTTCACAAGAGGTACCTGGAAAACAAGATGTATCAATATTTCAGGGGAAGAGGAAAGTAATGTCCTTTTTTTTTTTTTAACGAATCAATTGTTAAAAGTTTTTAGTTTAAACGATGTAATTATCCTCGTTATCGAGGGCCCTTTGCCATTTGGTAGAAAAATTTAAATCCAGGAGAGAAAAAATATTTTTGGAGCAAAATATCTTGAAATGGCATCTCAGACACCAAGCCAAATATTCGTTTTTTTTTTTTTTTTTTTCATCTTTGAGATTGGAATTAAACATTGAGATTGGACATTGGAAGTAGCTCCAGAAGATGTTGAAATTTTTCGATTCGTCGGACCATGTTTGTAATCTTGATGTCTCTTGTCAGCTAAAGATTTTATATATATTTTAGGGGCATAAAAAAAAAAACGCCAACGTGCTGGTAATGTGACGTCACTACAGCAGACGGTCTGATCAGGAACAGCGATTGTGAGTTTTAGACGAATTTAGAACCAATTTGATGAACATTTCTCTTCGAAGTGCTACTTTTTTGCTCCTCAAAATACATACATTTTTTGCTCCTCAAAATACATTAACAATAAGAATTTTCTGTAATATAGTTCGTCAATTTACGAAAAAGTGAAATTCTTTTTTTTTTTTTCATTGAAGTTTTAAAAAATAAATATAAATACAACCAGCAACAGGCCCTGGCCCCAGCTAGGCTCGTCTTGGAACAATTTAGTCCTCAATAATGATCAATGGCACTTTTAAAGCTACCTACCCCCTTGCTTATTACAACCTCTTCCGGTAAGCAGGTCCAGTTGCCCACAACCCTACTAAAATAGTAAATTTTTAAGAATTTCCTGGTTAACTCGAGATTTGAATAGCTAGAGCAACGCCCCCTTGTCCTGCTTTCCAAGCAAAACTTTAACCCAGTGACATCTTTCATTTTGATTAAACAAATGTTAATTCAAAAATGTCTTATTTCCAAACTTAATCTTTTTTAGAGCGAACGATTATTTTGAAACTATCGCGTTCATGGGCGCAGCCAAAGGGGGTAGGGAGGAGCAATTGCAGCCCCCTTGGTCAGAGCCAGGGCACTCTGATGGGAAGTCACTGTGACCTCCCAACCTTTTGTCTTATTAGCCAATTCATTTTTCTTTTGATACTTTCTCTGGTTACATGTTGGTACACATACGCTTTAAAACTTCAAAAATAACTGAGTACGTTGAAAATATTATTTTAATAAGAATCCAATGTGTTAAATAAAGTTTGACGATTTAAGAAAAGGATTAGTTTTGTACGGAATCAAATTACGAGAACAGCACTTTTCTTTTGCTTGGCACAATTTGTACTTTTTGGGAGGTCACAGTGACCTCCTATTACGGGTGCTCCTGCTTTCTCCTCCCTAACGTGAGTCCTGGCTACCCCCCATGATTGCGTTGACTCTCCTAGTCTAGTAGAATGCAGTAATCGCACCAGGGTGTCAATGATTTAAATCAATTGATTTTTTTAAAAAAATCATTGATTTAAATCACTTTTTATTTTATTCCTTAAAAAATTATCTTGAACAATCCCAATTTCATTATTTTTACCATTTTCTTTTAGAGCTTTGATTCCCATCTAATAAATGGAAAAATAATCCTACTCATCCCCCCTCTACAGATGCTAGAAGGTTGCAGTCCAAATAATATAAATGTACAAGTAGTGCTATTTGTTGTCTAATATGTGAAATAAAGAAAATACATGTAGGTGCAGGGCAGGTGTTGCAAAGAGTGAATTGAGGGGGGAGGAACAGGATAGAATGTGTGTGATATACTTTCAGCGAAAAGAAAAAACTAAAACAACCAAACAGAAGATGAATTTTCTATGCCTTGCATTAGCAACTGGGGGGGGGGGGGAGGCAGTCTTTATTGGTGGCTGAAATGGAACATATTCCAGCTTTACAAAACAAAAGCAAAATAAAGAGGGGGGGGGGGGGCTGAATGAAGTGAGGATTGGGTGGAGCTTCCTGCCCCATTTGATTTTTATCCTAGCTAGTAGGCAGGATTATTTTCAGATTGGCTCCTAACACTTTTTTCTGGGTTTCTTACTGGTGAAGCTTTACTTCAAAGGTATTTTTGTATTTTTAAAAACTTAAAGGTAAGTTGTTCATAAATAAAAATTAATTAATAAATGAAGTTTCTAATTTTCTTTTTTAAAAATCAAAAAAATCAGATTTAAATAAAAAAAATCTGATTTAAATTAAAAAATCCGATTTTTTGGTTTAAAAAAAAAAATCATTGATTTTTTTACACCTTGAATCACACTGAGGTTTGTGGCGTGGGGCATTAAGCGATTAGTTGGCTTATACTCACTCCTAGGATGTTTCTTCCTCCTTCTTCCCGTACATGTTGAGCAGATGCTGGGGCGTGCGAGCGGCCTTCTGGGAGTGGAACCGCTCGGAGAACTCCCTCAGCGCGTGGGAGGGGAAGAGCGTCCTCTCTCGCTTCCGGATGAGGGACTCCGCGGGGAGGAGCCACTTGTTCTCCAGGCACTCGGAGACCGTCGGCCGCTTCCTGCGAAGGGAAAGAGCCGAGCAAGTTAGAAGGAGACGAGAATAGGTATAAAGTCTAGTGGCGGAAAAGTAAACAAACAAGTTGCCAGAAGGTTTACCGCTATGATACTTTTGGGGATTTTCACGGGAAAGGAAAAAAAAAAGTTAACCAATACGATTCGCATTCGCCGTCTGTTTGGCACCAATTTATTCTTGCCCAAGTCAAACGCGTGATTGACGAAGCTAAATGGGGCAGTTTTTTTAACATCTAGTCAAGCTATTCCGCGAATGAACTGTAAATGGAAACACCGTTAAACTTGGAGCTGGATATCACAAATTAGCCCAGCGGTTAACTAAGGGGCTAACCCCCTCCCTGAAATCTAAAGTATAGCCTCTTGATAAGAACAAAGAAAGTTCAAAATTGCGTTTTTTCGTCTTTAATTTCGTAAAATTTCTAGGAGAAAGCACCTATTCTTTAAATTATTTCATAATTTCACAAAAAAATTCATTAAGTAATTTTTCTTTGAAAATTTCCGAAGGTGAGTCACTTACCTGCTTCTTCTTCCACGAATTGGCCAAAAGTTGCTTAAAATGAGTGTTTAGCACTTTAATTTCAAAGTACTTCCAGTATAAAACTTTCGTCTAACATCTCCAAGAATAGCTTTAAAATCCGTTTTTAGCGGGAGAACCATCAAAGATAATTTAAAATTGCGTTTCGATATCGAAAAATTTCCGAAGAAAGTCGCCCTTTTTTCCTGGAGGGAGGGTCATTTCGAAACCTCCCTGACTTTGCCTTTCACTTCATGTATCAGGGCTTCCCACACAACTTGTAGCCCGTCTCAGGACGAAAACCTAGGTGTACCACTGGCATCTGGTGAGGGAGGGAGAGCCTAATGTCTATCTCGGTGGTTTCAATCTCTTTTGATACTGAAACTTGCTTAACTACTTCAAACATCACGGTGCACCCCCCTTCATGATAATTTTGATTCACAATTTCGGTGCCTGTAAAATATGGTACTCACTGTGGCGTCCTTTTGAAGAGCTGCATCAGGAAGTGCGTGGCCTCGGGGCTGGCCTCGCGGTGCAGGTGGTCGAAGTGGTACCGCACCCACTGCACGTTGTCCTTCGTCTCTTGGAGAGTTTCTCCGGCGAAGGGCGAGACGCCGCTCAGCCTGAATGAATAGAGAGTAAAAAATTAAGATTGAAGTAATATTAGCGTTATTCAATAATTACGTTACATTAATTCTTTTGAAGTCCCTTTCATAACCCTTTAACTGTCAAATTATTTTGTCAAATTTTTTTATTGCAAAAATCAAATGTTTAGTACAAAATAAAATATACTTAGTAGTTAAAAATTGATATTTTGAAGCAAATGAGTAAAATATTTAAAGTTTTGTAGCCACTGCATATTTGTTTGAGGCGGCTGCCACTCAATATGGAAGTTGTAAAGTTCGCTTCTAGTGGAGCATTATTTTTCTAAAAATGAAAAAAAAAAAAAATAATTCTTTTCTTAAAAATAAATAAATGAAAAAAAAAAAAAAAAAAAAAATACCTTTCAGTAATTCAGTTTTGTGTGGTATAACTGGAAACATTTTTCCAAGCACAAACCCGAGAAACAGTCGGGTTTGACAAAGAGATGAAGCCGAAATAAACGTCTCCCGACATATATTCGGGTATAACAATACGATGCACTCAAAAAAAAAAAAAAAAAATTCCCCGAGTAATACTCGGGTGTGACATTTTCGATCACCAGTGCTGTGCCCGAGATTATCTCGGGCATGACAGTTAAGAGGTTAAGCAAATTGTTAATTCCTAAAGGGCCTCCCACACGCTCTGGAAGACCCGAAGGAGTTCCTCGAGGAAATCCTCCTACAGGAAATCCTTCTTGTGAGTATGGTGAATTCTGTTGAGATATTTCTGAGGGATCTCCGGATTCCTCTCTATTGAGGTTTTCCTCAAGGCCGATAGTACGGTGTGGATGGGTAGGAGATTTTCCTCCAGTGACTAGCCTTCGTACATTCTCGTAGCGTCTTGGGACTTGAGGAAATCCACAGTGCCGGGCTTCGGATTTTCCGAAGCGTGTGGAGATCCCCTATTTTGAGGGTTTCCTAGAGGAATTTTTCTGAGGTTTACCTTAAGGAAAGCTGTCGAGTTTTCCGGAGCGTGTAGGGGGCTCTTAATGCCTGAAAGGAACCGAAGAATTTGAACACTTTGATGAAATTTTAATTACAGTATTTGTATGAAAGATGAAGACGCAAGTTTTGTGAGGGCTACAAATTATGGCGAATTGATTTCAAGGAATTAGATTTCCTGAAGCAAATTACATACAAAGTGTTTCTATTTTTGACTTGAACGAAATCGACAAACATTTAAACAAGAAAAAAAAAAGAGTAGCTACTGAACTTGATGTGGTAAAGTTTAAAAACTAAGCTACTTTTAGTAATTAGTAATCCACCAAATAAAGTTTACTAATGAACTATTCATAAACAAGACTCACCTGTAAAAAGTGTTGAATTATTTAAGCCCCCCCCCAAAGGGAAGTATAATTTAGAGCTTTAAAGATCTTCTTTCACGGCTTCTCTTATTAGAAAAGCCGTTTGAAAATGTGCCCAACGCTTTGGACGTCTTTTAGATTTACATTCCTCACTAAAGGAAAATTATATAACTATCAACAAATAAAATTTTGGCAACTATTTAATGTTTTTAAATTATTCACATTGCTCTAACCTTTTGCAGTTTTGGACTACTATATTTTGAAATAATGCTTTACTAATAAGAAACTTGAAAGCATAATTATTGCCATTTTTTAAAATTAATGAACTTATTTATTTGAAAAATGGAAGCACTATACTTACAATATGTAAGTGAGAACACCCACACTCCAGATGTCTGCAGGTGTATGGATGACATCTTCACCTTTTAGTATTTCTGGAGCTGAAATAATTTGCAATTGTCAATAAGAAAACAAAAAATGCATTGTGAAAAAAAAAATATATTCTGCATCTCCTTAAACCTTTGATAATTTTGCATTACCTACTTGAGGTATCATGATTTTTGAATTAATATTTTGAGCAACGAGTTACTGAAGAATCTAACATAACTTTATGGGGGACTGTTTTCGTAAAATTATTCAACATAATGCGTGAACGTTTTTTCTTTTTTAGTTTTCAGTTTTACTCTAAAAAGAATTCTGAGCATTGTTTTCATAAAAATGTGATAGGATACGCTTAACATATTTTTCCGTATCCATCAAACCAGGAATTATTCACGATAGATACATATTTTCTTCTCTCCTATTAAAATTTGTTTGCATCTGTCTGAAGCTTGAACTCCTCAAAAACCGCTGGCAGTAGAGAATTGATCGAAGTACCATTCTATTCTGCATTTTCTTTACTAAAACGACCAACATCGTAGTTGTACGATTTCAATAACTGAAGATATCAATTAAAAATATTATTTTTTTCGCCCTCTTATCATTCTTTCGGAACTGAGAAGTAAATGCGCAATCTTCTCTGGCACGTAGCTTCGTAAACTTGGAACCGATCCAGACTCTCTATTTATTTCTCTCAGTAATTCGAATGATTTGATGCAGAAAAAAAGTAAACCAGCCGCCATGGCGGCGCTTTTGTGGAATCCTAGCGAGCCGCATTCATGGCGAATAGTTTGTTGTAACTTTCCTCACTACTTTAAAGGCGTGAAGCTTCCATACAACGCCAGGCTACGTCGCTAGTTTAAAATACAAAAATCATAAATACGAAAGGAAGTTGTTTGATATGCTTTCACGCTTCAACTATTGAACTGATCTTTATTAATTACCACCGGAAAACTTGGTAAGAAATCTACGGACTGATCGTTGACTTGTCGTGCTCACGCGACGTGCTTTGCTGATGTTGGCCATCGTTACAGTCATCAAATGGCCAAGAGTGATTTCAAGCACATTCACGAGTCATAAGTCCCGTTGCTCCATGAGATCTTTATATCGCTGATGAACTGCAATGGTGGCACAACTCAAAAAAAAAAAAAAAAAAAAAAAAACACGCTTTTGGATTACGAACAGGTGCAACGTGAAAAAAAAAAAAATATACATTCTTTTCAGCAGCAACACTATACTCGGCTGCATTTTTTCTTGACTATAGAGAAATAAAGCTGAGACCAAAAATAGGAATTAGTTCCTTATGCGGTGTCCGAATTTCGAGTGAAATTAAATCCTTCCCTTTAGAAATCGGATTAGAATGTTTCATCTACGCATATGTAGTCTTTTTTTTTTGAGATAATATTCGTAATTTTCTAAATATTTTCAATTTACGAACGGAGTAGCGCGGAAGCGTACATACATTTGAATCGAACGCGCCAGCCAATAAGAGTTCACACACAGTTGGCGATGTCCTCTAATTCGCCAGCAAGGTTTCTGTTAACTCCGTTTTTCTTCCGCGCGTAGTGACGTCAGTGTCAACTTATGTTGCTGTTGAGTATAGTATAGCACAACTCATAATTCAGTATTAGGCTGTGAGACTGCAGCAAACAAAAGCATTTTTATGTATTTCCCATAGCAATTAAAACTTTAAAACCGCTTATCTCAAAACATGATTTTTTGATCTGTGCCGCTCTTGCAGTCCATGAGCAATATTAGTGGGCCGAATTTAAGTAACATAGCAACGGAGTGTCCCATTTCACGTTATATGGTGTTAGTTTGTCACTGCTGCGCCGGTCAAAACGATCTGCTGAAATTTCCTATATAATCTGAGACCAATAATTACAGAGCAACCCAATAAAATCGTTAAATTTTTATTCATGTTTCGAAAATTAACTAATCTGATCAAATCTTTGTAATTTTTCAGAAAGAATATGAATGCCGACCTCCATGTTTTACATACCTAGGTACTCTGGGCAAGTTGCAGGCGACTGTTCTTTAGGAAAGACGGATTCTTCTTCTCGGACGCTTCCGAAGTCTACGAGCTTTACTCGAGTGAAGTAAGGCCTGAGGAGCAGGACGTTGTCTGGCTGCAGCTCTAGGTAACACAGGGAACGGAAATGTAGGTACTCAATGGCGTCCAGCACCTTTAAACATAAGAGCGGAAAACAAATTTAAATTTGAAGTGAAAATGTATGAAAGCTCAAAATGAATTACGGGATTCCTGTGAAATATTTTTTTTTAGCACTCAGTACTTACAAAATGTAAAAAATTTGCGTAAGGTAACCATTGTTAATGGGTGCAACGTTACACAACTGGAATAAGATGTTCCGATTTTAAGCAAACTTATTTGTTGGACGAAAGTTTCACGCAGCCGGTGTAAAGTTCCACTAAGCGTTAAAATGACTGGAGTATTATTCAAAGCGCATGAGTTAAGACAAGCATCGGCAGAGCTCGGTCAAACGCGCTTGCTTTGCTTTGCACGCGGTAAATTCGTGGTTCGGAGTTCGATCCTATCATTTGTAATTAAAATAACTTATGAATTTGTATAAAGTTGATTGATAGTGTTAAAGCATGAACCTGACAAACATAAATAAACGAATAAATGAAAGTTTTCTAAAAGCCTGATAAATGCTCTTTTTTCTTGCTTCTGAGAAATTGGTGAAACGTTACGCTATAGTTATACATTACCATGGTGTAACCATCTAACACATATATCGGTCAAGTTACTCCATATTTATATGAAGTAAGGTTACGGGACAATGAAATGCTTTTATTAGAATTTCCTTTCGTTATTTTTTCCCCTGCACCTGATAAACTGCACACATTTTTTTATTGAAACAACATTCTCCATTGAAATTTACCGATCAGCATGTTTAATGAAAAATAATTCCGTTGCTGATGCACATGATGCGCAATCTATTCATTTTCGGTCAAAATGAAATACCTCGAGGTTAGCAGAACGAGCCACCTTATGCATTTGCAATTAAATTAAAAAGAATCCCATAACTGTCAGTCTTATAAGTGCGGAAGCAAAGATATTTTTGGAAGCTGAAGATTTTATTTTAGGTTATCGTTGGGTGAATTAAGAGGGAGAGACTTCGGAGGCTCTCCATTGAAAAGTCTTTGAAGTTGAATTCCCCCCACCCCCCCCAAAAAATAAGGCCAGCGGTCGGCAACCTAAACTGACTTAAGGTCTACTTTCTGTCTGGTATGAACAAAAGATCTAGGGGGGGGGGGGGCGTGATACATACACTATAGACATAAACGGATGTGTTGCATTAATGGTTAAATGGAGACTAGACTTTTTTGAGAAAAAATTAGGTTTAAAATCATTTTCACTGGGAGAATAGAGTTAACTTCCTTCTGCACATTTACAAAAGAAAATGAATAGAAAAAGCTGTATTTGTCCACTGCTGGGGGAGTTCATTCACTGAGTTAGGGCACTTTTTTACTTCCTTTACGTAGTAAAGGAATTATTGTGATAACGAAAACAATTTCATTGAAATATTGGTCTAAATTTTGATTTTGCTCACCCTTGAATGAATGTTGAGTAGTTTTTTTGATCTGTCAGTACGTGCATATGTACATACAAACATATAAACAGCCAAAAAATTCTTTTCGACCATTCCCGAGTTAATTCCGACAAATTTTCTCGTGACGTCTGTATGTGCATATGTTGTATTATGAAATTTAAACGTAAAAAGAAGTAGTGGAGTCCATACCATTTTTTTGTTTTACGTTTCATAAAATCTGCAGAACCAATAAACATCTCCCATTTTTAAAAAATAATTACATACATCATACAAAGTGTTTTTACTGCCACGTGGCAAATGCCAGAATTTTTCACCACATTATGAATTTTTGAAATTGAAATTTGCTTGAGTGTTCATTCACTGGTCGGTCTACCCTAAACTAGGGCCGTCCAACGAAGACTGTTGGAAGTTATGCCTAGAGTACGTTTAATATGCCTTCCGCACACTCCGAAAAATCCGAAGGCCTGCCTTTAGGCTTTCCTTGAGGCAAACCTCAAGTCTCAACACTTACGGGAACACACAAAGTCTAGTTTCTTGAGGAAAACCTCCTACCCATTTACACGGTACGATCGGCCTTGAAGAAAATTGAATGAAATTTTAGATGGGGAAATTCCGGCCTCAAGGTTGGAGATCCGCGGGAATATCTCAACAGAATTCACCATACACATAGTGGTTTTCCTGAAGGTTTGGCCCCTCGAGGAACTCTTTCGGATTTTCCGTTGCGTGTGAAGAGCCCTTCAATCCTTAATGCCCTGACAGGACTCAGAAGTCCCGCTTTTATTAGTTTAGTATAGTGAATCCTAAATGGCTGGAATCATGCTGAAGCTTTTAAGTACCACTTCTTGTACTTTGCTGAGAGGCCGAAAGATAGTACCTGCGATCAGAAACAGTTTTCCAAGGGACCTTAAGGTGTAGGGGGCCTTAAACCCTACTGATTATCAAAATTTTTATACTCGGTAAAATGTTTGATGTATTTTCAACTAAAAAAAGATATAAACATTCATTACTAAGTTGATTTGGGACATAAAGGGTTAAAATGAAAGAAGAAACAGTCAGACCTGTATGATGATCCTCGAAACCGCCTCTTCGCTATAGAGAGGCCTGGAGGACAGGGCCCGGAGCACATCCAGGGCGTCCAGCTTCTCCATGATGAGGAACAGCATGGAGGATCCGGGGCCCTCCAGGGCGGCGTGCAACAGGGGCAGGTGCTCGTGCACCAAGGAGCAGTGTGCGCTCAGTTCCCGCCAGGCGGCGTCCTTGTCCGTCTGAAGGGAGATTGCTTTGGCCGCGAGGGCCGTGTTCTTCTCCTTGTGCCACACCTTCATCACCAGCGAGAAGCGACCCCTGGCGAGAGGGACAGAAAGAGCTTGAGTACTGTTTGACTATCGATGTGATAGACAGGCGAACATCCGCTTTGCAAGCGAAAGAGGAAGGCCTCTATTAGTTGGTACGAATGCCAGTTTGTTTTTCCTGATATGTTTTGGCCGCTAAATTTAATGAGAGTTAGACTGAAATTACTAAAATAGATGCATCACATTTGATTATCTCCTATTCTAATATCATTATTGATATGCTCATTAATGTGAAATTAACTTTAGTGCTCCAAATACCTCACTCTCTCTCTCAAAAAAAAAAAAAAAATCTACGGAACAAGCAAGAACTGAAGCATTGTACTAAGCACTAAACTAGTTTTAATGCATCAGTAAATATTGTTTAATTAATTACCAGTTTTCTTTCTAATCTACAGGGTGGTTAAAAGAAACCATTGAACAAATGATTGGATCAATTGCATGGCTCGACGGTCATCGAATACGTCCAGGCGCGGATCCAGAGGGGGGGGGGGTCATGACCCCCCCCCCTTAACCGACCAAATATAGCAAATAATTGCATTTTTGGGACTTATATTACGAAAAAATTGCCAAAACTCGATTTTTGCACAAAAATTGCACTTTGACCCCCCCCTTTCCAAAAATGACCCCCTCCTTAACCAGAAGCTGGATCCGCCCTTGAATACGTCTCTCTTGGATTCTTTCTTGTGAGCGGTTTTAAAAGGACTTGTGTATTAAATGCCTATTGTAATACTGAAAAACTTGGTAGGAAAAATCGTTGTTTCAACAGGACGTGTTTGAGGCATACCCGATATTTTTGAGAAAGTGCGCCGTCCATGCAACGTTCTTACCAGGCGTTTTTCGATGAATCTGGACAAAACTTTGAGCAGCTTCTGTAGGTACAAAATTTGGCTTCCATGAGTCACATAAGAGTGAGAAATTTTAAGATTTTCTGTAATGGTTTCATTCAATGATTCTCTTTGTGTTATGCACGATTTTCAACACCCTGCTCCGGATTGCAGATGTTACTTCTTGTTCTGCGGTGCTTAGCACAAAAGTCGTATTCGCACTTTTAAATAAAATTGAGTTATTATCACTAGACTGTTTGTTCTCTGTGACGTATTTTACCTAAATGCTATGTTTTACGGTCATTTGAGAGCCGGGAAATATTTTTTAAAAAATCTAAAAAGCTACCTCCTGAATGAAATACATGGAGGCATACGTAGGACTTTAAGCAGCATATTTTATTTGAGATCGTCGGCAGATAACAATTTTGCGCTTAGCATGGCAGTGTTTTTATGCGAGTTTTGAGCCAATATTTAGAAAAGTGCCAATTTGAAGTTGGAGTTTTCTGAAAAAAAAATGTTTTTGCAGAAAAAAACTAATATTGGATTTTAAGTCTAAATTGGGTCTAAATGCAAGAAAATAAAAGGGGGGAGGTCAAGGAAGTTATTTACCCCCTCCTTAGATTACTCACTTTTAAGCCGTTACAGATCTGATGAATGTTACAGATCTGATGTTAATATGAGCTACATATTTGAGTTTATGCTTTCAGTCTTCGTTAACATCTCTAAATATGATATCATTTCCTTGCATTTTTAACATAGAATTAAGATAATTATATTAAAATATATATATTAGGCAAAAAAATCAAATTTCATTATAAAAAAGCATTTCTTGGAAATAAAAATGAGCGATAAGATTTTTAGATAAAATAAATTATGAGATTACCAAATCCAAGCTAATAAAACATTTGTTTTGTTTTGAAACAACACACAACTTCAACTTTTTCAACACACAACTCTGCTGCTTGCTTTTCCTTAATTAGTTGCAGGAAATTTAATTTCTTGATCAGAAATTCAAATTTAGCATGCTAGCTATTATCTAGTTATTTAGCGAAGTTATGAGAAATTGAAGCACCAAAAAATAAATAAATAAATAAATAAAATAAATAGATAAAAATAAATAAATAAAATAATAATAATTAATTAACTTAATTTCTGCAGTGTCATTTTTTCTTATTTTCCTAACTTCTAGTGTTAGGTCATACAAACCACAAAGGAAGCAATTGTACTAAAACTCATTGCTTTTCATTTTTTAAGAACAAAAATATTCAATATACATGGCTAAAACCTATGATTTTTGCTTTTTATAATTCTGAAACGTGTGAGTTAGTTCTGTAACATATTCGCTGTTTTTCAATGTTACCGCTCTGACTGTTACCGATCTGACAAACTGACAAAGTTTTTTTTTTATTTCCGAGTCGATCGCACTAAACTAAAATCAAACACGTGATTTTTCACTTGTAATAAAGAACTATACTTATATATAAAATAATTTTTAAAATAACAAAAACTGCGCATTTTAGAGCGTGTTACCGATCTGATGACTCAAATGACACACATTTTAAAAAATCACTTTAAAAAATCTTACCCACAATTTTAGATGCAGAAATGCAAATTTTTAATTACGATTCGATAAAACATCTCACCAGGTACTCAGTATCAAGTGGTATAGGTGCAGGAAATGATTTTGGGAGCCTAAACATAGATCGGAAGTTATTGTTACCACTCTGACGGCGGAACTTGGGACACACTTATTTCGCATCGGCTAGAAAATCAGGAATCGATTAAAACAAAAATGAAGTAAAATATTAACAAAGGGGTAAAAATAGAATCGTTTCTTGTGCAAGTGCGTTTTTTTGGGAAGTTAGAAAGTGCGCATGACCTGTTTGAATGCTGAGCTTTGTTACTTGGGACACGTTACCGATCTGATTTTTGATGTATAAAAACAATATTTTCTGAAGAAAAAAAGAATTTTTTTTTCTGATGTTATTAGATGAAATGAAAGCAAAACTTATCTTCTTTCTGGGGAAAATGTTTTTTTTTAACTAGTTATTGAAATACTAGTGAAAATTCACTTGGGACTCAAATTGGCACTTTTCTAAATATTAGCTCTTTTACCTCTTGTTGTATGACTGATCTGGCATGTCATTCTGTCAACGTTTTTTTTATAATCACACTGTATACTTAATGTATATGTCAACAAAAATTACGATTTTATTCATCTTCAGGACGTCAGCCATTTCGTGCAAATTCTCCTGGAAGTACTCCAGAGAGACTAGAAACAAAATAGTAGAAACGAGGAAAATCGTTATTTTGATAAACTGTCCTGCAAATTGAGAATGTTCATTTAAACAAATTCTTGAAGGAAATGGCATTGCTTGATTTAATTTAACTCTCACTATAAAACTTACCAAACACATTTCTTGCAAAAATCAATCTTAATTTGTTTCTTATAATTCTTTACCTTCTCCGTTGTATAATAATGATAAGATTGTAGCAAATGCACCCACAGCTCGATCATAGCATCCTAAGACTGCAGTTTCGCCCTTATTATGGGTTCCTCTGTTAGGAATAGCCAATGATCGAGCCGGAGGCAAAAATCCTCTGATTGTAGCTAAGATAGCCAACAAACTGGTAGATAAAGTGAATTTATCTTACCAGCGAGCGTCCGCAAACTATGGTGCGGCTCAACTCGAAATTTGAAGGCTAAAGCTGGGTAATGTGTAATGAGTTACCGCCTGTAAGCTGAGGAGCCCATTAAAAAGGGCGAAACTGCAGTCTTAGGATGCTATGATCGAGCTGTGGGTGCATTTGCTACAGTTCTGCCTCAGCCCTGGCTTACGGGCGGTAACTCATTGCACATTACCCAGCTTTAGCCTTCAAATTTCGAGTTGAGCCGCACCATAGTTTGCGGACGCTCGCTGGTAAGATAAATTCACTTTATCTACCAGTTTGTTGGCTATCTTAGCTACAATAAGAGGATTTTTGCCTCCGGCTCGATCATTGGCTATTCCTAACTGAGGAGCCCATAATAAGGGCGAAACTGCATCCTTAGGATGCTATGATCGAGCTGTGGGTGCATTTGCTACAGTTCTGCCTCAGCCCTGGCTTACGGGCGGTAACTCATTGCACAATGATAAGATTTCCCTGCATTATTTAAACACTTCATTCAGTTTTTAATTCGCTACATGGCCAGCGTATGTTTTGTATTCTCCTGTCATTAGAAGTTCTTTAAAACTAAGATGCTAAATTGAGATGCAAAACGCATAGCTGAACTTTGAGATACATAAGCTTAAGTGATATTTCGGGTGTTATTTTCTGCTTTCAACGCGTGAAGTAACGTTTTCAGGAAAAAAGTAAATTCCCGATTATCCGTGGTCAGATTATCCGTGGTTCGGCTTATCTGCAGGTGTTTTATACTTTTGTTTTCTTTTTTTTTACGGTAATGGTTTACTGATAGAAGAAAAATGCAAATGCATCATTGGTTGTTTTTAGCTTTCGAAGACTTTTTTTTCATGTAATGTTATCATTTTTAGCTACAACTTAAAAAAAAGTGTTTTGGACCTTTTTTAGATAGTGTATACACCGCTATTCTGTAAAAAAAAAAAAAAAAGATGTTGTTTTTACAGTATAATCCGGCTAATTTTATAGTAATTTTACAGTAATAAACTGAAATTGATAAGTTTACAGCAGTAAAACTGTGAAATTGCTAATTTACAGTAGTAAACTGTAAAATTGGTAGTATATTACTCTGCACTTTACAGTTTTAAACTTGAACCTCTAGTGCGAGTATTATACTGTTGTTCTTATTGCATAATACAGCTAATTTTATGGTAATAAACTGTAAAATTGCTAATTGCCAATGCACAGTGATAAACTGTAAAACTAGTTATTATGCAGTGTATTGCTGTAAATAGCTAATTTTACAGTAATGCACTCTAAAATAACTAGTTTTACAGTATATTACTGTGCATTTTAGAGTTTTAAACTGGAACCTCTGCTACCAACATTATACTGTAAAAACAACACTTTATTTTTTGCAGTGTACCGTTTTTTTAACCTATTTTTTAGATTATCCGCGGTTACCGTGCCATCCTATTCCACGGACAATAGAGAGCTTGCCTACCTGGCAATTTCCGATATGTAGTTGCAGACCTCTGTTGGTTCCCTTTTCTCCAGCTTCACAGGTTCCTCTTCCCTGACGTAGTCCAGCTCCAGCCCTTCCTCCTCCCCTTCGCTCAGAGAAGGGTCCAGGCCACTCTCGGCCTGCTCCTGGTGGAACTGGTCGCCTCGGCACAGCTCGATCTTCGGAGAGGCTGGACACACAAGTGGAAGAGCATTATTCGATTGATTTGTCATTAATAACATGGCATTTGTGAAAATTTAACACAGGGTGACCACTTTAAAGGGTCCCCTACAAGCTCCGGAAAACTTGAAGGATTTCAATGAGGAAAACCTCAAAATAGGGGGTCTCTACACGCTCCGGAAAGTCTGAAGGCCAGCCTTGAGGATTTCCTCAAGTCCCAAACGCTACGGGAATATACGAAGGCTACCTCCTACACCCATCCACACAGTACGATCGGCCTTGAGGAGAACCTCAGAGGAATTCCTTGTGGAAAACCCCAATAAAGAGGGGCCCAGAGATCCGCAGGAATATTTCAACAGAATTCACCACACACACATGGAGGATTTCCTCAAGGAACTTCTTCGGGTTTTCAAAGGGTGGGGTGAGGCGGGAAGGTGGGGGGGAGGGACCTAAAACGGAATACTGTTGGACCATGGAAGACGTGGAATCTGGCAAGTGACCAAGATGAAACGATTCTAAATGAATGAATTTAACAGGGGAGAAGGGAAATTAGCGATGGAATTTTGAAGCACGGATTATTATTTCACTAGGACTTAATTTATTTATTGTCCTTATTGAGTTAAAAATGAGTGGAACCGAAACGAGTTTCTATGCAAAAGAAAAATATTTCATTTCATTCCCAGTTGTAAATGGAAAGGCTTAACCTGTTATCCCTGCAAACTAATAACAGCGCCCATTTCCACCTATGAACCGAGTATTGACGTTTCCATCTTTTCTGTGGTCAGACTCAAGTGTAAAGTTGTCTAACGACGAAACTATTAATCAGAAATTGACGAAATTTTCCGAAGAACTTTTACATTATCCATACTTGCTTGTAGTGCTTTTGTGACTTTATTCTGAAACAGGTTTTAGTATTTGGCTTCCCCAACGACCTCTACACCTGAGAGTTTATTGGTTTATCTTGTTTAAATTTCATGAGAAGGAACTCAGGGGTAAAGAAGCCCGCCTTCACTATACTTTCGATACCATATACACTTAAGAAAAAGCTACCGTATTTATATCTCCTCATATATACTTTTGTGTTTGACGTTAAAACCCTAAAGGAACGCTGTTGTTGTTGTCTTGTGCCAGCTAGGCTGGCAATTCGGGGTGGGCTGCTTGCCTTTTCCACTTGTACCGTTATTTGGTGTGAAGTTCGACTTCAACAGTACACGCAAGCCATAGAGACCCACAGCACAACAGCACAACAGCACATTCACACAAAGAAAGTACAAGGACAGGAGAGAGAAAGTACATCCATGCCCGGGATGGGATTCAAACCCGGGACTCTCCCATCCCGTATAAAAACGTTAAAAATGCAGGAAACGCCAAAAAAAAAAAAAAAACTATCTTTTTATTGGCAGCGTCGTATCTGTTATTCGTATTTGTTTTTGTTAACAGTATCATGTTTTTAGGTTCAACACTCTGCAACAATTAATACTGTCAAGCTGAAATAAGAATTTGTACAATTTTAATTGCTTTTTTGGAAACCGATTCATTAAAAACAGCGTTGTTGCAACACTATTACAATAAAGTTCAATACAATCAAGTGGTTTGATTGTATTTTAAACCACTTGGATTTTGTCTGCAAAAAAAATGCGATTTCGTGGGCTCACCTTCTGCCAGGGTGAGTACGGGCTCCGAGGGGGAACTGAGCTCGCTCCAACCGAATTTGTTCCTGGACCGGATCCTGAAGCGGTAGGCTGTGGCCGGACTCAGGCCTCGGACGAGGTAAAACTCGTGAGTCGGGAAAACACCAGCCATCTTTGTCCACTCTTCGGTTCCTAAATGCGACAAAGTTGAGTGGGAAAGATTAGAATCTTATCAGATTCTAACGTCTATCGACTTACCTATTAATTTTTGACACACCTATAAATAGGGGAATGTGGGGCAAAGCGAAATAGTTAAGTTTACTTACCTGCTTCAAAAGGAACAAATGGGAATTTTTTCTAAAAAATATTGTACTTAAAGAAGGAACAATGTATTTTGTAAGACAACTTTCGTTAAAATATTATTTTTCATCTTTAGCAGTTGTTTTGCACTTTCAAAAAAAAAAAAGTGAAAATTTTCACCTCAAAAAATCATAGGGCAAAGTGAAAAACGAAAGATTTTTGTTATGAAAATTTTTCTATTCGACGATTAACAGTAATTTACATCAAATGAATGCGTAAATAAACGATAGTAATAATAATTAATGAAAAATTAACGAAAAAGTAAATATACGAATAAATGAAATAATTAATATGTGAGAAAAAAATAAATGAGTAAATAAAATAGACAACTAATAAGAAAATGAGTTAATGAATGACTAAATAAGTAAATAATTAAGTAAAGGAATCTAAATAAATTTAATGAAAAAATACGTACGTGATTTAATAAGTAAATGAATGAATAAGAAATGAAATGAACTATTTCACTTTGCCTCATCCACTTTGCCCCGCGTGCACTTGACAAATTACATTGAACATTTAAAAGCAAAAAATGCCTAATATAAACAAACAAGGACTTCACGGGACATCATTAGATCTGAATTAATAGTTTAAATAATATTTTCAAAAATTTATAATTTTATAATAACAAGAAATGTAGGGAAAATTACAACGTTAAGGAGGCATGCGTGTTTCGGCGTTACAAGGAAAGCCTTTTTCAATGAAAAAAAAAATGAGCTTATGGATACACAGACATCCGAAAAGAGCTTTTTTCGGATGTCTGTGCATTCATAAGCTCAAAAAAGTTTTTTTGCATTGAAAAAGGCAGACCCAAGTTTATGTGAATTTTTTTTTCGCTATCACAATACTTCCTTTACTACGTAAAAAGAAGTAAAAATGACTAATTTTACAATAACAAACTAAAATTGATAAATTTACAGTACTAAACTGCAAAATTCTCATTTTACAGTAATGAACAGTAAAATTGCTAATTCAACAGTTTATTACCGTGCATTTTACTGTTTTAAACTGGAACCTCTGCTTCCAGTTGACTGTTGTTTTTATAGTACTGTTGTTTTTACAGTATAATACATCTAAGTTTTATATACAGTTTATAATAAACTAAAATTTCTAACTTTAGAGTAAGAAACTAAAATTGATAGCTTTAGTTTACTGTGCATTTTACAGTTTTAAATTGGAACCTCTGCTACCAGTACTATGCTGTAAAAACAACAGTTCATTTTTTGCAGTGCACATCCGGAAAACAAAGAAAAAAAAAAGGACGTACCTTCTTGTTTTTGTTCAATGAAATATCCCAGGGTGGGTATGACAAAGGCGTCGTCCCTCGCCATGTTCCACCGGAGGAGCACTTCTGTGTCGGAGCAGCGGTCCGCATGGGGCGGATCAGGCTTGTTGGGGGCAGCTGCGAAAAGGAACTTTCGATCAAAAATGAAGTCTCTCTTTGTACATCGTAACTGTTTTTTATTACCTTCCAAACTACAAAAAAAGTTAACTTTTTAACAACTGTTACTTTATGTTCATCGACTGATGTGATTTTAGATTCCGAAATTAAAACTTTTCTTGACAAACTCTTAACCCTTTATGCTCCGACGGTACTCAGAAGTCCCGCTTATATTAATTTAGTATTATGAACCCTCCCAAATAGCACAATTCGTTTTTTAAAGGTTGTAAAATGGTTATTAACGTTGTAACAACCGCTTAAAAACGTTTATAAAACGTTTAAAGGTTATTTGTGCTACCTGAGCTATATGGATGGAATCATTCTGAAGCCTTCTTTCTAGTTAGGCTAAAATACCCACGAGACTTAAAACATTCATTTGATGAGAACAAAAAAACAAAAAACAAAAACAAAAAAGAAAATTTAATTTACTAAGCGTAAAAGCTGGTTACGGGTTACTGCATTTGCTGTTTTACTTCTTTCATTCGCTATTAGTCATAGACTGCAGCGCCTCCCATAGTTTATTGGAATTACGAATAGTTTTTTAAATCATGAATATGGAATCTCAACAAATAGGAAAAATTACCAGTAACGGACCCAGAAAGATTTAACACGAGAAGCATAAAATCAGACTTTTAGGGGCTTACTTATTATCTAATTTTAAGTAAATATTATAGTAATATCGTAGCACAAGATTCATAAAAAATTCATTTAAATGAATAAATTGACAATGGCTGTACTGCCGTGCTAAGCGCAAAAGTGGTGTCTACAGTTGAGCTCAAACTAAGATATTACTATTTAAAGTTTTGCGCCATCATGTTCATGGATTTGATTCAGATGAACCTTTTCAGAATTTTAAAAAATATATTTCCCGTTCTCAAACCACGACAAAGCATTGTATTTCGGTAAAATACGTCATAAAGAGCTATCTGGTGGTGAGTACTCAATTTTGTTAAAAAGTGCAGACGCTACTTTTGTGCTTAGAAAGGCATTGTAGTTCTCAAGCGCGCGTCTTTCTAAATGAACGTAAAACCTGTTGATGATCCCATGTCCTTGCCTTGGTTTACTTTTATAACAGCCAGTTACTGAACTCACTCTTCATGATTGTTTTGAAAAAGATGAAGGAAAAATAATAAATGTAAAAAGGGGGTGAGGTACTTACTTCCGAGGTGAAGTCTGGCTCTGCATGTGGTGATACCGTGGCTGTTGCGAGCCACGCACTTGTACACTCCTACGTCATACGCTTTCGCCGGTCTCAGGGTCAAGGTGCAGACACCGTCGGAATACTGGCCCATCTAAGTGAAGAAGGATACAGATAGAGATCCAATTTCGTGCTGACAAGGGCTATTATATAATGAAAATGAATTATTTTTTCAAGGAAAACTCATAGCACTAACCGGATGAAATGTGAACATGGAGACAGATTCATCTCCAACAAAATCGATCGCGCGATACACCACCAGCTAGGTCATTCCCTCCAGAGGCGGCAGCTTTGTCCTTGTTGTGGACTCATCAGTCTGCAATAGGAAGTAACCGAGCTGGAGGCAGATATTCTTTTAAGGAAGCTAATGTGGAATCAGCACACCAACGAGAGACCGTAACAATAGTACGGCACAACTCAGCCTCAAATTTACTAGTTGTGTAGTTCCATTGCTGCGGCTTGTCGTTGGTATGCTAATTTCACATTAGCTACCAGTTTTTGTTGTCACTCTCAGCTTCTACAAGAGAATATCTGCCTTCAGCTTGGTTACTTCCTATTCCAAACTGATGAGTTCACAGTAATTACGAAACAGCAGCCTCTGGTGGAAATGATCAAGTTGGCGGTATATCGCATGTATTCCTGCCTTAGCCTTGGCTAGGGGGCGGTGACTTACTTCTTGTCAATAGATCGTGTTAGCTTCAATCAAATTCTTTCTGCCAATAGTGCAGATAGAAATGTACTTTTCTTCCCTTTTAGAAGGGAATTTCTCCACGCACTACTGGTAGATAGAATTCGATCGAATCGAACACGATTGATTGTGTTAGAGATGAATACGCTCCAGTATGTGTTTGTAATTAATTTGCAAAACATACGAGGGATGAAATAAAACTTACACCACACAGGAATATATTCAAAAATTGGTCATTTGCAAACCTTGAGATGTTTATATCTCAAACGAGTCACTGGGCCAATGTGCCAAAGGACGAAAAGTGGTATAAAAAGTAGCGTTTTTCTAAGGAGAGAAATGATGTTTCTGGAGCTAAAAGAGTGAATTTTTAACACTGTTAAATACATAGAAGCTTCGGACCAAAGTTGACAGCAACACAATGTTGCTTTTAAAAGAGTATTGTTCATGTTGCCTGCTGTACATAAGCAGTACTTGGAGCCTCTATAAGGGAACAAGTGGGGGTAGAAATTCTCACCAGGATACTTTAGGGATACAATTCTCTTACTCACCAGTATTCTCGAGCTCTCCTGCAGAATTCCGTCATTTCGGAACCATGACACTTGAGCAGAGGGCTGCGCCGTCACCC
>JAXGGA010010884.1:0-44887 GCA_038373865.1 Uloborus plumipes
GGCAAGTGAGAGATTGAGATGAAATTTCTAAAAATGATTGAAACTTTCTCCTTCCTAGAATTTCGCAGAGAAATAATGTGTCTATGTTCGTAATAACTCTAATTTGAGGACGAATATACATTAAAAAAAATCTCAAAATACTCGTAGTGTTGCATAGCAGGAACTAGAGGGAAAAATATAATCGATTGATAACTGTAGCAGTGCAATTTAATTTATATTTATCTGCCAAAATTGAACGTAATTGATGATACAATCTTGATTAATCATGCAATATTAGTTTAGGGGATAATGGCTTCCTTTTGCATCACGTTTGACAGTGTCCAAACAGATTTATCGCTGTAATCACCCTACAGATAACTAATGATCTGCTAATGATAAAATTTTCACTTTAATAAAATAAAAGCAGTTATCTAAAGACACATGGGTTAGCACGTTAATCAATTAAAATTCTTCGCAACTTTAGACAACTCTAATTATTATTCTGGTTGAAGATAAAAGAAACACTTGTTTCTTGAGTGAAGTGTTAGGTGAAATATTTTTGATAAGAAAAGAACTACAGTTTCATTGTTTACTAATTATCGCTTTCATTACCGCAACAAAAATATATTATTAAAATATATCTGCTATGGTTATTCTATTAGAACTTCAAATAATTATAATAAAATTACTATAAAAAAGTTAAATTTAATTTGAAATATATTCAAGTTTGCATGCAATGTTCTTTTTCTGAAATGGATAATTTCGCAAACTTTGCTTCTTCTTAAACTGGAACGATACTAAAAAAATAATAATAATGGTTTATTAAACATTTATGGGAAACAGATATATCACTGACGAGCACATTTATGACCTCGCATTTATGACGAGCACATATGACCTCACACTTCTATGGTTACACTAGTAAACGCGCTTTGAAATCATATCATTTTATTTTTATATCTATAAAATGCCTATTTATAACTTTCAGTTAAATCAAGGAGTAAACACAGTGGAAATAATTGATTGATGAATTGCAACGCATTAAATAAGTATGTAGACAAATGTATGTTTAATTGAACCTGACTTTGCCGCCGAAAATGTATCTTTGCTGTAATGATTCATTTACAGTGAGTGGCATAGACTGGAGAAACGAAAAGTTCACAAACAAAAGTGCACAACGCGTGGTGACACGACGATCGAGAGCAGATACAATTTCTGGTTAAAGAGGGGTCATTGTTAAAGTATATGACACAATACAAAAGTGGATCATTTGGGTGCTAATATGATATTGAGGGTTTTCCAAAGAGCTATTTTATGCTGTGTTTGGTGGCGTTTTAGTCCGTGGGGCAGTAAGGCATATCGTTTCGTTTGGAAAAAATAATTTTGGCACACGAGAAAACAACGGAAGTGTACGAAAAAATGTTTAGTGTGAACAATATTAAAAGTTCTGGAATAAAACGCTGCTCTCAAGAAAAAAAAAGTGCTAATAAGTAACGAACTATTTCACAAACGCGTAGGTGATATTACACCGAATTTTCTTCCGACGAGCCAATGGGAGGCTCCGAAAACGTAAACAAACATTCGATCGTATTACGCAGTGTTTATTTTATGTAGCTTAGCAAAGCGTTGTGTATTAACTGTTCTGGCTTGTCAGATGACGAAATATTTGTTTTATTCTTCGAACTTTGTTACTACAACGAATTTTTGTTCTAATAGAATGTCAAATTTAATAATAATTTGTCATTACAGCTTCGGTTTCTAACGTTTGGCAACAAATGTCTACACCGTTATGTCTGAGTCATGTGCACTGCGTCGTTTGTGTTTTTTCGTTTTGTTTTTAAATGCTATCGTGTTTTTAAACATACATCATTGGAGTTCTTCATGGATCAAGATTCATTCTTATCACATTAATTTCTAAATATTCTCAAAGATGTGTTGAACTGTGCTGCGGAACTTTCATCGCAGAAAGCAGAAGTATCAACTCCGTCACAGAACATCACAGTAATCACGGCATTTAAAACCGATTTGAATCAACTCAAGATATTTTCTGGAAACACGATCCTCTTTCGTTCTTCTAAATGTCTTGAAAAATGAGTATGCGCTACAGGTTTTATTATTTTCATATTTAATTTCGTTCACACAGGTTAGTATTCACTTACTTTTCAAACGATTTACTGCAAAAAGACCCCCGAGTAGAACTCAGTATAAACGGGGGCTAAGCACATTACAATTAAAGCCACAACTTTTACCAAATATCAAAGAACCTGCTTCGAATAAATTTCTGAAATGATAACTAATATTTGAGAGCAAGCAGCTCCCATAGAGCAGAAGAATTGACTTGATTTTTCCCTCAAGGACTCAACATCCTATTTTGTGTTCATCGAGAAACCGTAACAAATGTATTTATCCTGCAGAAGATTTACAATGAAAAGAAATTTACTTCTTTTAATATTACCGTTTTTAATATTCAGTGTTAATAAAAACCTTTTCTATAGAATCTTATCATAAAACCTTACAGGAATAAAACTAAGCGTACATTTATTGAGAAATTGTTGTGTTTTCAAACTGTAATAATAATTTTGTTTTCAACATATTTTTTTAATAAGGTAGTATTTAGTTGTACTTTATAAACACAGTTTTTCACATTTTCTGCCTTACAAACTGAATAGAAAATCAATGATCCATATTTCTGATATACAAGACGAGTTATCCAAAAAAAAAAAATTGCAACAACCCTTGGTTTATTGAAGCTATAGAAAAAAGTTTTCTGCGAAACTTTGTTCCATAGTGAAGGAGCAACTGGTCAAATTTTTATTTCCGCGCGGTTTTTGTGATGCAATTATTAGAGTTAGTTTTTCTGAAAGGTATTTGCACCAGGAGCACGAATTTGGATGTTGTCACCCCCAAAAATAGCGCAGGGGGCTACTAAAGTTACAACAAATGGCTTCGCTAAAATTCCCATATCTTCATTATTTCTTGATTTATAACCGGTTTTCAAGCCTTTAAATGCTTAAATAGACCTTATAAAAATTTGAGGCATAAAAGTCTCAATTCAAATTGTTGACACGTGTTTCTAAGCTATTAAGAGCTATTTTTTAAGGTAAAAGATGAGAGTTTATGACCGTAAAGTCTGCCGGCTAAGGATGTTTTTTACGTTGAATAGGGGCTCCTTGTAATTAATTCCGTCATTTGGCCAATCGGGGGGGGGGGGAGATTCCCCTTTGCCTTGACCCATCGTTTAGAGGGGGTTAAACTGCCCCCCGTCCACCCCATTTCTTTGAAAAATTTTGTTGTCTTTTGTCGCTCCCACTTATATGTAAAAGACATTTTAACATTTTAGTGTGTTCTTTGTTGTTTTCCTATCAAATTTACTTTGAGTATACAACATTTTGTCCCCTTCTCTATACTTTTTTGAATAGTGGCGTGCACAAGGGAGGTGAATACACCTGTTAGTCTAGAAAAAAGCTCTTTATTTTCAAGCTTTAAATTTTTCTGTCATTTTGTAAAAAAAAATCGGTTGGGAATACACACCCTGATGTTAATAAAGCAAGCCTAAAATTGAAAATCGTTAAATAAGGAGGGAAGTATGCGCAGGGGGTAAAAAATACGGTGGGGGGGGCAGCCATTTTTGGCCAGACCAAAATTTCTGTACACACTCCTGCAGCTCCTGAAAAGAATTTGGAAAAAAGGGCTTGTCCATCCCCCCCCCCCTTCGGTGGAAAAAAATTTAAATGACAGGCCTGGTTGTAACTAGTGGCGTAAAGAATGAAGGAGTTTTTACAGACTGGAAAATTGTTTTGTAGATAATTCTTGCGAGGGCTAAATATATTGACATATACATATACCTCTTCTCCCCTAAATTATAGGCTTGACAAAAAGTACAAATTAAATACATAATATAGGTAAAAGGATAATTACGTTCAGAAAATGTGCATTCACATTTTGTTTCGAAACTTGAGGGGGGGGGGTAGAACCCACATGATTGTCCAAATGACAGGCTTGATTATATGCAGCCCTTATTCAATAAAAAAAAACATCCGGAGTCGGATGACTTTTCATTCATGAACTCTCCTCTTTTACATTGAGAAAAGACTTCTTAATAGCTTCGAAACACGTGTCAACAATGTGAATAGAGTCGTTTATGCTTCAAAATGTTGTTATCCGTTGTATTTAATCATTTTAAGCCTTGAGAACCAAATTCAAATCAAGAAATAATGAAGATATGGGTATTTTAGTGAATCCATTTTTTGTAACTTTAGCCGCCCCCCTGCACTATTTTTGGGGGTGGTTACATCCATATTCATACTCCTGGTGGCAATACCTTTCAGAAAAACTAACTCCCATAATTATATTACAAAATTCTCACGGAGAACCAGTTGCTCCCAGACTACCAGCTGAAGTTTTACAGCCGTTCAAGAAAACCATGCGTGAGCACGGCTCGGCGTCGAACAAAATGTCGCCAAGCCGAAAGGTAGCCAACCTACAGAAAAAACTAAATCCGTTCCGTAATATATTTTTCGGAGCTACAGTTCAATTTATTCTGGTATTCAGCGTAAAATAAAATTGTCGACCATGTTTCGTCCGTCATTTTACGAAATTCACCCTCTAAATTACCGTCTATAATGAATTTTACAACTCATCAAATCCGTATTTACCGCAGCAACACTTGCTCTTACGTGGAAAATCGAGTAGACGAGATTAAAGCGGAGCTCATGTTTATATTTTCCTTGTCTATGATTGGTTCCGAGTTGCTTTACGATGCAACGATAAAAGAAGCATGTTCCTTCGCAAAGATGATACAGTTCCTCATTTAATTTCAATTTTCGAACTTAACTGCGGTAGTTAGTTCCAGAACTTTTTTTCTCGTAATTATTAAGCATAATTTTACGAAAAAGTGGTATTTTCTTTCGTGCCAAAATTTTTGCTGCAAAGCTTGATTTCTAGCAACAATTCTGGAGCTGAACCATGGACTATTTAGGAAGGTGAGAAGCGCCAAAACCATCCCCTAGATAACGCTTGCATCTTAAGAATCGTGGTGAATATCTTGAACACAAATGACGATTTCGGAATAAAGCAAACTGTACTTTTATTGTGAAGTACTTAATTGAAAATGCTCCCATAGTATTTTTCTCTAAACTTTAACACTGCTTTTTAAAAAGCACTTTAGACCTATTTACTATTATTTTACATAATAGTGCATTACATTGCTAAAACATTACACCCCAGGGTCTCCCGTATCTACCACATATAAGGTTTACCGGTTGAGTAGGAACCGCAAAGTTTGAAGATGAGTTTTTTTTTTTTTTTTCGCATGTTTAAGAATTTTAAATGAAAATAATTATGTGATTATAAAGTTTATAAGCTTCAGCAAATGTGATAGATGATACAACGCATTATTTTGCAAGAATACGTTCCTAAATAATGTAAATGTTTAATTATTATTATGTATTATTTACTTCTATGCATGTATTATTTACTTCTATGATTAATAAATGCAATCAACAACTTCTGTTATTGAAAACTTTGCACCCTCATATTGAATTAGGGCATGAAATAAAAGCAGAAATTGTCATTCAAAAATTACGAAGCATAACTTTGAATTAATTCTTAGATTGCATGTTGTGTTTAAGGTATTTAAGGAACGTGATTTATCTCCTGTGTAATTGAAACTTCTAATTTAGAAACATTTGCACTAAGTATACGTTTATTAGAAGAAAAAAATAGTGTCGACGCAAGATATATATGACGCTTTAAACTCAAATACATCCTAGATATTAATTCTAATTACACATACATCAGCAGCATTTGAACCTGTACTTAGTCCTAAGTAATCAGATTAAATTTAATGCATTCTGTTTATAGCACCGTCAAAGGAGTTTGCATTACATCAATTCGCATTCCTTGATAAGCTTACCTAATGAGCTTGAGGAAAAGGATGAGTTAGCCCGATAAAGTTTCAGATTTCAAGGATCAGAATTAAACGGTGCTATACATGCAAAAAGTGTATATTAACTATACGTAGCATTTGAATCTGTAAGTAAACGTTTGTTTACCTCTATTGTAAGGTGTACCTAAGATTGAGCTAGACTATGTTAACCCTTTATGTCCCAAATTAATATAGCCATGAATTTATATATTATATATATATATATAATGAAAAATAGAAAGGTAAAACTGAAAAGGCGAACCAAGGACTGGCACGTCATCAGGGGGAAGACCAGATCCTGGTTACGCAAGGCCCTTTCTATCTGACCTTCCCTCATGTCAGATAGAAAGGGCCTTGCGAACCAGGGATCTGGTCTTCCCCCTGATGACGTGCCAGTCCTTGGTTCGCCTTTTCAATTTTACCTTTTGTATTTTTGTGTTTTCTTGTATTTTTTGGGATTTAATATCCCTATTTTAAACTATATATATATATATATATATATATATATATATATATATATACACTGAAGTGACAAAAGTCATGGGATAGCAATATGCAAATTTTCAGATGGCAGTAGCATCGCATAGAACAGGTATAAATGCGCAGTGCTTTTACAGAGCTTTCATTTCTGTTCAAGTTATTCATGTGAAGAGGTTTTAACGTGATGATGACCGCACGACGTGAATTAACAGACTTTGAACGCGGAATGTTAGTTGGAGCTAGACGCATGGGTCATGCCATTTCGGAAATCGTTAGAGAATTCAACATTCCCAGATCCACTGTGTCAAGAGTGTGCCGAGAGTATGAAATTTCAGGCATAACATCCCACCATGGACAGCGCAGTGGTCGACCGCCTGCACTTAAAGATCGAGACCGGCGACGTCTGCAAAGAGTCGTAAATTCTAACAGACAAGCAACACTGCGTCAAATCACCGTAGAAATCAATGTGGGACGTACAATGGACGTGTCTGCTAGAACTGTGCGGAGAAATTTGGATTTCTTGGGCTATTCCAGCAGAAGACCGACTCGAGTGCCTTTACTGACAGAACGACATCGCTTGCAGCGACTCTCGTGGGCACGTGAGCATATCGGTTGGTCCCTAGATGAATGGAAAACCGTGGCCTGGTCCGATGAGTCACGATTTCAGCTGGTAAGAGCCGATGGTAGGGTTCGAGTGTGGCGCAGACCCCACGAAGCCATGGACCCAAACTGTCAGCAAGGCACTGTTCAAGCTGGTGGTGGCTCCGTAATGGTGTGGGCTGTTTTTTCATGGCATGGACTTGGTCCTCTAGTGCGACTGGACCGAACATTGACTGGAAATGCTTATGTGCAGCTACTTGGAGATCACTTGCAGCCATTCATGGACTTCATGTACCCAAACAACGATGGGATTTTTATGGATGACAATGCGCCATGTCACCGGGCCACAACTGTTCGCAATTGGTTTGAAGAAAATTCTGGACAATTCCAACGAATGATTTGGCCACCTAGATCGCCCGACATGAATCCCATTGAGCATTTATGGGACACCATCGAGAGGTCTGTTCGTGCCCAAAATCCTGCCCCATCAACGCTTTCACAATTATGGACGTCTATCGAGACAGCATGGCTCAATATTCCTGCAGAAGACTTCCAACGACTTGTTGAGTCCATGCCACGTCGAGTTGTTGCACTTCGCCGGGCAAAAGGAGGGCCGACACGATATTAAGAGGTATCCCATGACTTTTGTCACTTCAGTGTATATATATATATTATATATATATATATATATATATATATATATATATATATATGTGTGTGTGTGTGTGTGTGTGTACTACAAAAAGTGCTATTACTGCGTAGCTTTACAGGCATATCATTGTAAGCAGCATTTTCCTTTGTAAAGCATTTTCCATCACCTAATTATATAATGCACATATAACAGTAAAATAAGAGTGTGGTATCTTGTTATTGTTCTGTGTGCATTAGGGGGTGCGATATCGAAGGCAAAACATCGATGTTTACAAAAATCGATGTTAGAAATTACATCATCGATGGTATTGATACATCGACCAAAAACATCGATGTTCTCAAACATCGATGTTTTAAAACATCGACCTTTTACAAATATATAGTGTACATTTTTGAATATACTACACTACAGAGTAACACACATGAAAATCTCTAACAAATGTTTTCAAGAGGGTCAGAGAATTCTTTTGGCATTGCGTCAATGTGTTAAATAAAACTATTATTTCAAAAATGTCAAAGTAAAGCCAGTAATAAATTTTATAAATAATTAATTTAAGTAATACAAAAGAATAAGTACTCAACGAATTTTTGAAAATTCTGAATTTTGAGTCCTTGATACAAATTAATAGGAATAATTTCGCAACATGTATTGATTTGACCCTTGAGTAGTATAAAAAAAAAAAAAAAAATACAAACTAGTTATAGAAAAAGGCAGTATTTTTAAATTTGAATAACACTGAAAATTAATCTACCTCGAAAAAAATGTATCATAGCACTTACCGTCAGTTCAATGATGAGAAAGAATTATTTTGATTTTTTTTCAAACAATGAACAATTATTATTAGGAGCTAGAAATGTGAATTTACTTATGAGTGAAATAACGGTACCAAACCGCATTTTGCAAGTCAACTGCAAAAAACAAACAAAACAGACCAGATAATTTTTTCCTGTCGCCGTTGATGTTTATGATGTGTCAAGAAAAAATCCCTCTGTTTATTTTAAATGCATTTGTTATTCGGTAAAAGAGGTATAGTTTTGGGAAATTCCAGACACACGGGCAGCACCAGATTTACTTTTCTTTCTTTTTCTATGCTATTTTCCAGACATTGCGGATTTAATACATAAATGAGCTTAATTCGCATGGTGGATCACAGGAGCTCAGCTGTAGCACTTTTCAAATGTAGACGAATTTTTGCATGTTTGACGGGGATCCAGACTATTTACGTGTGAAAATGAGATTCAATAAATGATAACTAAAGGGCTCCTGCACTTTTTTTTTGTCAGACATTAATTCCGGGTGCATATCGTATGTATTAGGGTTATGACATTGGTGATGATATTTCCGAAATTGAATGTTGTTGGGTCTATTTTTAATGTCAATGGTTTTTTTCATTTTGAAGATGATGTTTTTCCATCGATGTCACTTCTCTGTGAGAAATTTTGTTAAATTTTAATTCAAAATGAAAAAACATCGACATCGGAAAAAACATCGAACCCGAAACATCGATGTTTCAAAAACATCGACAGCAAAGCATCGATGTTAAAAACATCGATGTTTTAACAAAAACATCGATGTTTCCAAAACACCGACATCGATGTCGCAGCCCTAGTGTGCATGAAAGTTGTTGAGAATTTTTATGTAAATTAGGTTTGGTGGCGCTGCGACGAAGCTTAAAAGGTTTTTCTTCGTAGAAGGTAGCTTCATTATATTTTTTATCTTCCTCAGGTATACTTCTGGAACTGTTCTTTGCAACAAAAGCATCTATATACAAATGCAAATCATGTTTTTGTTTTCTAGTTTAACTCTCCGTTAAACGTGCGTAAATACAAAATTTAATAATTACGTATACAGCAAGATTCATATACGTTAAATTGACATACACGCATAAATTAAACTTTGTAATTTTAGACCAAGATACGTTAAGATAGTTTATTCATTTGAATCCATGACGTGTATTTTTGTCAAAACTTCATTGAAATTACTTTGACTGAGGAAAAACTTTTAGCACATGCAGAGAAGTGTATTACATAAATTAATACAAGTGAAACTTGGAACACGAGGATAAACACCAAAGACCGTTTATCATGTTCTTAAGTAATCTTCTCCGCATCATCAGCGACATCCCATTCAATAAAACCATTATAGAAACACACGAGCTTTTAGTAGAACTCATTAATTTTCTCTTCAATGTTCAATGAACCGTGAAATTCCCAATTAGTTTCTGCTGCGTAAGGTAGCCTGGAGACGTCGTTAACATAGATAAATGCCACTAAAATATCATTATTCACTTTATTTATGCAATTAAATCATTCAGGGATGAATAATGATTTTGCAGGTTTTTCGAGTTATATTGGCTGTTATTTTCCATTTCTTGGAAGGGTCCATTTGTGTGTGTGTTTTTTTTTTTTTTTGAAATTGTTCTAAGAAAATCGTGCTGTTTCAAAATTGGTATTCATTTTTCAATATAGTTCTGTTTAACTACTCAATGAGGTCGGTCTTAGCAAATATATTTCTTAATTTTTTTGGGACGCTGTAAAAATGAAACTAAAAAAGGATTACTTGCATGAATCAGTTACTCGTACTTAAAACAAATGACATTATTTTCTCGAATATTAGTGCAAATCTTTTATAAAACTTAGAGTAGCAAACAAATAAATTCCACAACTGCGGCATATGTCACTATTTTTAGTCAGAGCAGAAAAAACACATCTACTTTTAGAAAACTACTTCCTAGATTGTTTTATATGTGTCGGATTGTGTAGAATAAATACATAACCCTGTAATGGAGATACCGTCGTACTATAGGGTGTTACTAAATTTAACAGCAAATATGGAAATATCACTAGTTAAATAAAGTTAACAAATACCTTTGTGCTATAGATGTACAGAAAATTACAACGTTATGAAGGTACAAATGAGCAGGGACACTGCAGACACGTGTTTCGGCGTTACAAGGAACGCCTTTTTCAATGCAAAAAAGTTGTGAGCTTATGGATACGCAGACATCCGACAAAAACTAAATGTTGAACTTAAAAAAAAGGTTTCAAATACATTTACGCATAACTGACTTTATAGCATTTTTCTCAATTAATCTAGGTATTTATAATCCAACAAAACTGCAACCTATTATTGTGGTTCTGGTAGTTCAACATTGCTAATCCTTTCAAACGGCAAAGATATAATTCAAAACTTTTAAACAGTAGCATTAATTGTAAATATTAAAGTCAAAACTCCTATAAAAAATACCAGATATTCTAGAATAGGGGGGGGGGGGTATTGCAGAATAGCAATATTAAAGATGTTTTTTTTCAACAGGTTATATTCAGTCACAAAACTGTACCAGATTTAATGTTTTGACTCAAAATTTTAAGTTCTGATTATTCTCAAGCTTTGGTTTCAACGTTTGGATAATTGTTGCATTATTTTTTTCTCGAAGATGTTGAATCAAAATAAACATAACATCAAGTAAGCTTCTAGTGGTAGAATAACCGTTCAGCACTACAAAGCTCGGGTACATTCATCCAAAACTAGTTCGATCGTTTCCGAAATATTTAAAACTGTATGCCCACAATGAATGAAATTAGTGTTGAAAATTAAAACTGTACTAACTAGTATGTGTAAGAAAATGGGCCTACTCAAGATCGCAGTTTTTGTTAGATAACCATTGTCTTTTTGCTATTTTGTAATCAACTTGTAAAAAAGAAATGCTTTATGCTGATTTTTTTTAAAGATATAACAACCATACATTTAGCCAACATATGATTCTTGACACATATTGGGGGAAAGTGCTTAAATATTTATTTAAAAAATTAGTAAAACGCACGCTTGACTTTAATGATAATTAAAAAAAGGAACTTTTTTATAATAAGTACCCTTATTGAGGCGTAATATTTTTATTGATTAAATCGTACTAAACCAAAGATGATATTGAAATGCGACAGAGATATTCATGTTTCATTATGTTTGATGTGTTTGTTAAAAATTATTGTAAAAATGTTTTTACCATTAATGTTTTAGGTTCGATAATTTTTTTTATTAAAATGTTTAATAACTGAAACAAAAATGTTCCTAAAAATGTAAAATACGCTTGCAGTTATGATAAAACTTCATTATTAATTAGTTATTATGACGTGTATTACACTTCATCAGAAAAATTAACATTCCTTTTACCAGTTTACTGTTAGCGAAAATACTGCATGTTAAGGGTGCTACAACGATAACAAAACATCTACCTTTTAAATTCAAACATATACATAATATACATCGACTAACAACATGTTTTCAAACATTGAGGAAACTAGTAATACACTCAAAAAAATTCACACGCAATTGTTTTTTTCCTAGTTGATTCACCTTAAATGTTAAATAACTTACGTTACAAAATATTTCTATAATGTTTTACGAAGGTTTCAATTTTTATGTTTTAAATACATATATTAGTTATTGGTTTCTAAATATTTCTCAATTTAAAATATTACTCATTATTTATTATTATTACAATACTCATAATTTTCTTTGATAGATAAAAATCCTAGCTATTAATTAAGAAATATTGACTGTGAATACAGTTTCAATTCTTAAAACATTCATTAGAGTTTATTGATCAGGAGTACTTACTTAAAAGTTTAAAGTTTCAGAACATCGATGTTTTTGGGTCGATGTTCCAGTACCATCGGTGTTTTAATTTTGAAACAGCTGTGCTTCCCATTGATGTTGCATCACTAAACACAGCCCAACCGTGATAAATTAAAATAATAATATTAATGCATTACTTTAAAAAGTACCTGCTTAAAATATAAAGATATTCAAACCTAAGGTTTCAATATAGGGTCTGAAAAATTGACAAAAAAAAAGACATTTAAAAAACCGCATTACTAATTTAATTCAGCGCCATGATAGCTGATACAATTTATC
Organism: Uloborus plumipes; assembly: GCA_038373865.1. Lineage (NCBI taxonomy): Eukaryota > Metazoa > Arthropoda > Arachnida > Araneae > Uloboridae > Uloborus > Uloborus plumipes. The sequence continues at coordinate 12,552 of JAXGGA010010884.1, forward strand.
AATGCTAGACTTAATCTCTCAATTATATATTTTAATATCTAAATTTCGTCAGTGCTAAAATTGAAATTAAAATATGATGAAACATTTGTGTTCTTGATCAATATGTTTTCAATATCTCTTTTGTAACTTCAACCTTACTTTAGGCTTAAGGTTTCTAGAAATCTATGAGAGTAATTTGTGATCTGCTTAGCTAGTTTAGTCTGAAATGTAAGTGCACAAAATGGTCGGCGGTGTAATTATAACCGAAACATCACCTGTCTGAATTGACTAAGCAAGCGTTGAGCGAGAAAAATATGCTTATTTACACATCAAAATACATTTTCGTAATATCTACTTATATTAAAAACTGAGTATCTTTCTAACTATCTTTCTAACTATCTTTCTTTCTAACTATCTTTCTATGTCACGCTTCTTTCTCCTGAACGCCAATGAACTGAAAGTCGAACCAGGTACCGATAGATAGGTAATTTTTCAAGCTTCATTAGTTTCAATCTATATAATTATACGATTTTAATTAGCGAAGATATCAATTAATAAGTAGTCAAGTTTAAAGCGATTAAGCCTAATAAATGATTAAATATGAAATCCATTCTTGCATTGCAAAACGTGGTTGCCATGCCATGAAACAATAATAAAAATGAAAATGAGAATTTTGAATGAAGGCTTAACTAAATCAAACACGAAACTCATAAGCGGGCGACTTACATAGTATTTTTATCGCTAGCTACTTGTAATATTTTGAAACATTCATTTGTTGAAGAGCCATCTACTTATATTAAAAACTGAGTATCAATGTCTGCTTTTTCTCCTTTGAGCGAGCTGAACCAAGGGCGGATCCAGCTTCTGGTTAAGGAGGGGGTCATTTTCGGAAAGGGGGGGGTCAAAGTGCAATTTTTGTGCAAAAATGGGGTGGTTTGGCAGTTTTTTCGTAAAATAAGTCCCAAAAATGCAATTTTTTGCTATATTTGGTCGGTTAAGGGGGGGGGGTCATGATCCCCATGACCCCACTCTGGATCCGCGCCTGAGCTGAACTTACTGAAACTTTCCTCACCATCTTGAAGGCGCGAAGCATCTCAATAATTCGAATGATTTTTTTTATACAGGAAAAAAGTAAAGGCGTGAAGCGCCTGTTAGCGAGCCGCCTTGGCGGGGAGTAGTTTCTTGACATTTTCCTCACTACTTTCAGGGCACGAAGTGCCCGTGCAACGCCGGGCCACGTTCGTGGTACGTCTTGAAATCGAATGAACATTAAATTATATCAAATAAAACTTCAGAATGAGGTAAAAGTTAGAGAGGGGGGACGTTATGCATCAACATGCCGCAGGAAGCTAATCTAGCTGCCCTGGCAGCTAGTTTTCACTTATTTACTGTCAGAATAAGTGAATCATATTCTCGCAGTCTGTAATATTGCAAAATCAATTAATCCAGTACAGTAAAAAAAGGGGGGGGGGGTACGTGGTCAATCATTGTTTATTGAGGCCTTGAGTCAGGGGTTCCTATAGGGGTTGGTCAATGGTCATGTCACAAAGTAGGCCACTAAAAGGTTTTTTTTTTTTTTTTTGTAATATACTGCATATGAGCTACACGATTTTTTGAGACACATAATGTTTTTAAAGTTAATCTTTAATTACTTTATTAAAACACGTTGGAAGAAATATAGGTAATGAAAAAAAAGATTGTATGTTTTTAGAAAATATTTTGCGCCTTTCTTTTCATTACTATTATCCAATTGAAGCTGAAATAACTTCAATCTATAAACTTATAACAAAAGAACAATAATGCCTTAAAGGGATCCTAACTCCAAATTATAATCCTTTAGAGAGTAGTGTTGGCGAACCGCTAGAACATCTTGTTTAGATCATAATCACACTTCAAGTAAGTTACTCCATTTCCAGAAACTCATTAATCTTCTCTGAAGTAAGACATCATCGGATAATGATGTCAATGATAAATGATCATAGAGATTGCTAGCAACTGAGAAAATAAGATGATTTTATGTTTCTAATAAAAATTGCTACTTAAGTAGTAAAGAAAAAGCTCTCTTTTTTCTACACTTTTGCATCAAGATCTTTCTTTCTTCCCGTTTTCAGAAACAAATTTTTTAGTTATCGATACACATTGAAAAGGGTTTTTAGATATTATTTCATGCTTGCATTTTGAAAACGTGTCTTTTCAACATGTAGATGTCAAACAAATTTCATGGATGACTTTGTAAATTAACTTGAAAGGGGGAAGGAAAAATTCTAATTTAGAAATAAGATATGGTTAGATACGATTAGATACAAGTTTTAAACTCTCATATGAGACGATTATACAAAACAATAGAAAATGCACTAGCTTAAGTAAGAAAAAAAAAGAGGAGGAAAAAGCTTTTAATGCAAAAAGTATGATCTTAAAAGAATAGAAAAAAAATAATAATTTTGTTTGAAATTTTTAAATACGGAACTTTGTTTTGTGTTCCGCTGCTCGGAAAAACCAATATAGCTTCCCACTCAAAATTTAGTACAAAATGAGTGCTTAGTATTCAAGCTGAGGCATTGTTTAAATTTTAGAGAACAAAAGGGAGTCCTACGGTTTTTAGAGCATTTTTAGTGCATAAAAAGACCTCAATTATGTCACACAAGTAAAAGAGCTGAGCTCGCATGAACTCCCATATACCAATCACAAAAAGCATTTGGTAGCACAATGCAGTTGGGGGTGTACAAAAGGAATTTGGAAACCATTTCTATCATTGGCGTAATATAAAAACGGGCATGATCATTGGCTTTCGGGCCAAGGTTTAAAGCATTTCCAAAATGGCTGAGTTTTTGAGCTGTTCGCTTGCCATCGTGGTAAAAGTGTACCGTGCATCGCAAAATAGGACTGTCAAAAATAAGCGACGTGAAAAATGTGGTGCACGAGGAGTCATAGATGACAGAGGCGAACGACGTCTTAAGAGATGCATTCGGGTTGATACACTGGCTACCGTTGAGCAACTGACCCCCCCCCCCCAGATAAACCAAGGGGCTACCAACATCATCTACCAAACTACTATTTAGTGGACGTTGCTACATCTGGGCTCCCAAATTACAAGACTGGTTCATGCAGCTATGCTGACTACTGTCCATCGACGACGAACCCTGGAATTTGTACATCAGTACCGTATCTGGAAGTTTATTTAGTGACAACAGGTAGCATTTACTGATAAATCACTTTTTATGCTCCATCGGGCAGATGGACGTTGGCGTATAAGGCGTGAAACCTCTGAAACCAAACATCCTGCAGCATTGCCGGAACGGTCCAAGCTGGAGGCGGGAGCATTATGGGCGGCGGAATGTTTTCCTGGCATTCTCTGGGCTCACTGATCATTGTGGTAGGCACGAAGAATTAATACAAGTACGCATCTGTCTTTTCGGACTATGTACACCCCTATATGTGCAATGTTTTTCCTCAGAATGATAGCATCTACCAGCAGGACAATGCGAAGTGCCATACAGCTGCCAGTGTACGTGCGTGGTTCGAAGAGCACCAGAATGAGTTTACTCTTCTTCCCTGGTCAGCAAACTCTCCTGATTCAAACAAAATAGAGAATATGTAGGACCATATTGATCGGGTTATTCGCTCCATGGATCCTCATCCGCGTAATCTAGCCCAGCTGACCACAGCATTGCAGTCGTCAGGGCTCAAACGACCAGTGAACACCTTCAGGGCCCTAAATAAATCTCTTCCTGCACGTCTCGCAGCAGTCCGCTCTGCGAAAGGTGGTTTTTCAGGCTTTTGACAGGTGGTCACATTAATGTGACTGTACTGTGTATGTATAAAATTTAGTTTTAAAAATACTTAAATTTAAGCAAGTTGAACTATGTACTTTACAGTAAGCGTTTTTTTTATTTATTTTTATTTTTTTAATAATGTTAGAGCATACATTTACTCGATTTTCTTTATGTATGTGTGTATATATATATATATATATAATACTTCCCTTTGGGAACTTCAAACATACGTACTTCTCTTTTCTTCCAAGGCCAGTTCGTTTTACTGCGCAAACTGCAATAAAGAAAATATTTTACGACCACTCATATAATATGAAACGTGTCTCTGATCGAAAATCATAACTTTTACGGCCAACTTTATTTCTGAGCTTCAGTGTGTGGTAAAAGCTTTTTAAGGATGAAACTCCTGTTTAATGATTTCAATCTATAAAGGTTTAAAGTATTGTGTTTGAAAAAAACTTATGACGAAACGATATTTGAGAGCAGGAAGAGATGCCAGTGTTGTTAAGCTTATTTTATATTTTAGAGTGAATATTTGATTGGTACTGGTTCGTTAAATTTTTACAAAGCGTATCAATATGAGAATTTATGAAGTCGTAAAAATAAACTTATTTGTTCCTAATGAAATGTTATATTCATTTGAATGTTTATCATTCGCCCTTTGTAAGGTGTATTGTATTACTAATCTGTAACACCCCAGAAGGAAGAACATCGTGTTTATTGCAGAAACAGGTTTATTTCCCTATTGCTATACTATCTTAGTTCGTCGCAATTTAGAAACTAGTTGAAGTTGTTTAATTTTATAAATATAGGCTTATCCAGAATATCAACCACCGTTTGATTTTATTCTGAATGGGTTTTCTGAAACTATCAGTTCTTACTATTCTTGAAGTTCTCTTCTAAATTACTATTATTTTTTTTACATTCTATGCTATTCGCTAGAGAATTTTTTTTATTACAAAACCTACAGATATAATAATTGCGAATTACCCTATTCGTCGCATTAAATGACACGTAAGTTATTTTTGCATCTAATACATGCTTTAAAAATATTAATGAGTAATAACCTACTTATGATTAGAGCTCGAACTACAGTCGATTTTGTTCATTAGAATATCGTTTAAAAGAACATCCCGCTTAATATAATGTATTTTTAATGTACCAAACCGTTGTAATGTGTTATTTTGATCCCGGATAATAGACTACCCCACAAAAAGTATTCCAATAGGAATACTTTTTGTGAAAAAATGGCGTTTCCATTAAGCGAGTTCGACTGTAATGTGAGAAATAAAAAAAAAAACTGAACAACTATGTGTCTGTGTGGTAAGTTGCTACCAGTATAAATGCATTTTACATTATTTACTGTTATTTCAGTTATTCTTATAATCAGACAACCGTATCCATGTAACTACGTGGTTTCATTTACACCAATACAATATTGACTCACGTAGAATGCATAATCCTTACTTTTCTCGATAATGCTTAGGTTATAAGCAACATATTTATTTCATGAAACCATTTTGGAAAAGTTTGTTCAGGTAAGAAGATTTCCAAATTTCACTCACAACAGTGATTTGGTGTTGGCCAAATTACGCTTAGTTTCTGCACATTAGAGGATCCTTAGAGGGAAGAAATTGCCATCAACAATAGCACGTACATGTTGTTAATGGGAGTTAGATTACTCTCCAAAAGGAGGCTTCTTTGTTTGCCACTCTTAGAGGAAGGAAATTAGCTTTCGTTTGGGGCATTAGAAGATATTTCCTAATCTTCAGCCGCATTTTAGAGAAGATTTTCGAACTTTAGATATTAACTTATGCATCATTTAGAGTATGTGCGTTTGTCAAAGAATGATTAATTCATAATTGGTAAAGACTTTATTCTGGAGAAAATTGGGGGGAACTTGAAATTTTGACCCTATTTGTTTACAAAGTAAATCTTCGTCATATTTTGGAGCACATTGTTTGAACAACGTGAAGTTGTACTTAGTTAAAAACTTTATAGCGGGGCTATAGTCATATGCTTGAGTATCGTCAATACATATTCATTAATTTCTTTATATTTTTGGAACGATTTTAACATTCAGTACATTAAGCTGAGGGGGGGGGGGGGATAAATAGCAGGGGAAACTAGTTGTTCCAGAAAAGGTTTATTGAGATCTAAAAATGTGTTATTTTTTCCTTTTGCTTTTTTTTTTTTTTGCATTTATAGCGTCCCAATGTTGTTTATAAACAGCATAACTGTTTGTAGATAGCGTTCTGAAGTATCTTGCAACAAAAAGATTTATCATGTTAGTTTAAAGTTGCATCAAAGTATTCTTCTATATAATTTTATTTTAACACTAATTTTAAATGGGTAGAAACGTCATTAATGTGTAGAAGATTGATTTTCTAAAAGGAGAGATTTTTTCCCCTTAAGCATTCAAAATTATTATGTTGTCTTTCTATAACTTTTAATTTTTTTATGTAAATTTGATTAATTATTATTCTTTATACTCACTTTTTAATTGAACCACTTTAAAACAACATATTAAAAGACTAAAATTTTATTAGCATGGCTGTCATCAGCATCTATGTAATGTATAATTCCTACAGTTTTGAAGTATTAGAATTTTTTTAATTCTAATACTTCAAAATGTTATAAATGTTTCGAAAATGTTATAGCTTGTTTAAAGGAATTTAAAGAGATTATTTATAGAAAAAAAATCATTTTTTCCAGTAAAAATATAATTCTTATCAAAAGAGCTTAAGTTTGGCCCGTATTTCATTACAAGTACAACAAACAGTTTAAAAAATTGTATCTCAGGAAACAGTAGCCATTTTAGATAAGTGCTCAAATTAAAGCATTTGCGGTATTTTGGGAACAAAAGTTACGCATTAGAAGAAAACATTAATTCTATGTCAATAGAATGAATAATAATTTTCCAAATATATTTTTTTATTAGATACTTTTATTTCACTTACTTACAAAAAACTTTGAAATATAAATGTCAAAAAGGGAATTTTATGTTGCAATTAATATGTGCTTTATAATTTCATTTAAGTTTTCACAAATTTTACTAGCAAAAACATTTTAGGATGTTAATTTTTTAAAAAGTCTTCTATACAGAAAACTACCCAGCAGTGGTAATAATTGAGGTTGAAGTCAGCATTTATACTAACTAATATTATACGTTGCATTTTGTACCCATTTTTATGTTAAACAATGACACTATTCATTTCAAATTTATTCGAATAAAAATATTCATTTGGAGATTAATCATTCCTCAGTAGAACCGAAGATTGAATTTGAAGACCGCACAAATGAAGTCTGTTGAGCTTATACTGAGACAAATTTCGATAAAATTAAAGCAGATAGCTATGTTCCATAAGTTTTGAAATTATATCCTCAAAGTATCTATAAGCGTTTATACTAACTTTACGTTGAATAATTTTTATAAACTCACATTATGCTATTTGATTTCCTACACTTATTTTGCTAAGGGCAGCCGAGAGACAAAGCTGCCCAATTGCCAGCTTAGTCGCATTCCCCCTCCTCCCCTCCTTACTGGTGCTACGAAACATATAACACTACTCCTAGCAAGGCTCCTCCAAATGCCGGGCCCCTAGTTTCTATCTTGGCTGATAGGGATCCTTGTCGGCCCTGGTTCTTCTGTAGTTTTTAACTTCATGTTTAATAATTGCTTTTAGTATAGTAATAACTAGTCTCAAATGTACTATTGACTTAAAATCACATTCCGTAGTTAAGAATAAAACTCAGAATTGATTTCACTGCCAGGAGAAACTAAAAGATAATTAATACAGATGTCATAAGATTGGAATTTATCAATTTATTTTGTATTGGTACAAGGTACACACTGTACCTTGGTTTGCACCTCAGTTTAAAGTTAAGCCAATTAAAAATCTCTGCCATATGGTTCTGAAGATGAGAAGGTTATACAGAGGGAAAAAGTGAATGGATGCGTTTGCTTCCCAGAATGGCTCAATGGGGTCGTACATCATTTCTGGCAACCACTATTATTAATCATTCGACTTCTTGTAGTAAAGAAGAATACGTACTATGTCAAATACGTACTATGTCAGTATTTAAATTACGTACTATGTCAAACTGTTAAATATTTTTGTAAAAGTTATTTCAAATATTTAACTTTTTACTGTTTGCTTGTGGTATGATGTTACTTATACTGCTAACTGTTTTTTCCCTGAAAATGCTTAGTTTATGCTGAAAAGAAAATGTTGTTTTGTTTACCTAAAAATTACTTACTTATTATGTCTGTTTTAAGATTCTTCAAGACAGTTTCGGAAAATACGAATTTAATGTGCATGTATGACAACAGTAATTTCAAATACATTACATGATTGAAATAATAATTCCAAGACGCATTTTCAACATGAAGTGATTCTAAAATATTGTATTTTTATTTAATCAAACCTCGTTTTTAATATCATTTGTTAATTCTAAATCATTAAATTTTCTAAATTTTCAATAATGTGAAAAAATCAAATGCTAAAGAGATGATCCAGTGCAGACCCTGTCTAAATATATGATACTTAACATAGATATGTCCCTGTTATAAACAATCATCAAAACATTACGATAAAATTAGTGCTAAAAGGAAAAAAATGGAGCAGTATTTAACTCAATAATAAAATATAGGTTTCCCCCAACTATTTGGATTTCTAGATGTATAAAACCGCTTTTTAGCCTCCGTAAGTGTACGTATATTATGGATGGAAGTGTGGATCTTTACTCCTTCACTGCAAAAAATGAACTGTTGTTTTTTCAGTATAATACTGGCAGCCGAAGTTGCAATTAAAAACTGTAAAATGCTCAGTGATAAACTGTAAAACTAGCAATCTTATAGTTTCTGACTGCAAAATTAGTAATTCTACAGTTTGTTGCATGAAATTTAGTTGTATTATACTAAAAACAACAAAATAATACTGTCAGCAGAGGTTCCAGTTCAAAATTAAAATGCACGAGAATAAGCTGTAAAATTAGCAATTTTACAGTTTCTTACTGTAAAATCAGCGATTTGAACTATTTATTACTATAAAATTAGTTGTATTATACTGTAAAAACAACATTGATTTTTTAGTGTAGAAATGCTCAAACTCTCGCATATGCAAGTCGGAAAGCCTCATATTTTATGAGAAGTGGGAATTTTAACTTCATGTTTTATTTTATAGGATATTTTTTTGAAATCTGCAATATATTTATGTTATTTGCAATGTGATAATTTTGTTTGCCTCTACGTAACACATGTAACAAAGTGTCAATGAATTTTAAATTATTTTATTAACAAAAAAACTTTTTCCTATACATATATTTCATAAAAAGTAAAGGCGTAAATCTTGTTGAATCATTATTTCTGATAATACATGAAGAGATTGAAATATGACATGAAATATTGCCATTTCTCATAAAAGCATCTTTTATTTATGGAAAATTTCTTACCCACGTACCGTGACGATGTTTTCTCTTGCAAAGAAAATGTTAAACACCCTCATAAATAAATAGCATTATGCCTATCAAGAAATGCACTCAAAGAAAATGAAATTTTGCTCAAAAAACTGTATGGCGTGTAAAGATGGGGATAGGCGATAATATTTTACCCTGCTACTTCATAATATTTTTCTCTTCTACATCATTCCTAATACATTTTCCCTCAAACTTTCCTCTTTTTACGTTAGAGTTGTTTCTACTTCACACCTACAGTGAAATTTCAAAATGAGAAATAGGATTACGGAGAATCGTTGTAAATTAACATAGGAGATGACGTAATTTTTCTTAAATTTTGACAAGAAATGACTTTAACAGTAAAGTCATCTGAAGAAAAGGGCAATGTAATGAGAGCTTCTAAGAAAATCTTGAAGACATTTTGTTGAAACTATTATTAACTTAATTTCTTAGAGTTCGAGATCGTTATTGAACTTAATATATAATTAAGAGAATTAGCTTAAAATAATGCTGTTATTTTTGTCAAATACGCAAAGTCAACTGAAGTGTATGAAGTCACATGATATGGTTCTGCTAGAAATCTGCTAGAAAGTCATTTTTACAAACTTAATCAATTCATTACGTTGTTAAATACCAGCCATGGAGGCAACATTAAATCTAAAACTAGAGTAAATTAGAGAAGATTATATTGGTTATTTTTAAAGAACTTATAAAAATGCTGTCTACGCGTATTAATATGGCATATCTCAAACAAACTTCCTTTACTTTCAACATTTAAAAAAAAAAAAAAAAAAAAAAAAAAAAACGTTATCAAACAAAAAGTCTTTTTTACACCCTTTTTTCTAGGCATATTTATTTATTTATTCATTGATGAAAAGCAAACTTTTTATTTATTTATTTATTTCCTTTTTAAAGATTTTCGTTATGTCATGACTAAGACCAACATTTTAAATTCATAAATTCCAGAGATATTGTTTTGCAAGGTGCAGCTTAAGTTGCCCATCACAGCGCCTACCTTCACGCCAAAACACTGGGACGCTGTTTATTTTAACATGTCATGCGTGGAGGGGTTTCTTTTCCCCAATTTGTTCGTTCCCAACAGGAAAAGCAGAAAAATTGTCCCTCTTCAGATATCTCTTCAATATCCTTTTCTGGTTCAGGAGCTCAAAAGGAATCCAGCAAAAGCCTCTTGCCCAGACGTGACTTTTGTGGGAGACGTGATGTGGATGGAAAATTATCACCCTCTGCAGAGCTGATGGGATACTCTCCACCACTCCGGGATCCGGAACAGCGCAAAAAATGATGTAGGTACACAAATAGGCGGAAACCGGCGAAAAAACAGGACTTTACGAGATGCATGCGCTATTATGCAAACAATTACATTTTTCTTTCGAGATTTATTCACAAATCCCAGCAGTAATTGTTTCGAAGAAGAAAGTCAACACTTGCAGTGTGGACGTGTATTCCTCTTTATTTGTTTAGCAGTTTCAGATTTTTTTTTGTTGTGTTTTCTTTTGCTTTTTGAATAAATATAATTTATAAACAACAATTCAAAAATATGTAGGTTATGGGAAGAACACGCTCAGAAACAAATTGGAATCAAAATTACATGCTCAATAAATCTTTTTATTTCACAAATTGAAATTGCTAGAATCATCCTTGTAGTTTAAAATGCTAGCAAATATCTCAAAGTAATTTTGTTTGTCCTTCTACATGATATAATAAAGTCTGTGTCCGTCAGTCTGCCTGTTTGTAATAATTCCTCTTCAGGATCAACAGCCTCTACGGTGCCTAAAACAGCACCGTTCAATTAGAGACATTCAGAAAAAGGCATTTTTTTGTTTTTATCTTATCTTTATTTTGCCGAATATAGTAATTAAAAACTATAGCGATAACATCAGTACCAGCAATTCGAGCATAATGGTGCCAAATGTCAAGTTTGTGGTGCATCTCCAATTCTGCACACCTTGTGCCATATCCGTCTGTCGCTAAATACTAATCAACCGCCAATGCGGCTATCAAGCAGAAGCAGACTCTGATTACCAAGTTTAACTTGGCTATCAAAATGCGCAGAGTTCGTTGACTTCAATTTAAGAATTTAAGATAGTGAACCAAAGACAATCCAAATTATATGGTACAGCAGTATAGAAAATGAGTGAAGAACGGAAAGAAAAGAGAGAAAAAAAGTGTGTCGAAAATATACTCGAGATAAGTGATACTTTTGCATTTTAAGGAAACATTTTACTTACTCATCAAGCACTTTTAAATACTATAGACTGTGTTTGTCATTCATTCAATTGCATAAAATTACATATAGAATACAATTATATAAATAAAGTAATAAAAATACAATAAATTTATACTTTTCAAAGGTTGTTAAAGGAACAATCACCTTCCCTTACATATGCACAGGTGAACAGGTAAAAAAAAAACAAAAAAACAAACAAAAATACTTACAATTTATTTGGAAGTGAGTAAGATAATTTCAGGGGAAAATTTGAGAGAATATTTTTTTGTGATATCAACATTTCTTTTGCTTCGTAAAATCAAATAACAATCATTCAATCAATTTTAGTTAAAAGTGATGCTATAATAGTTTTTAACTTAAATGGCTTAGTTTTAATTAAACTTTGTTTTTATTATAATTATGTATTTTTTGCTTGACATGCATGTGGGAAATGATGTTTTCTTTCATAACATAACTAAAGCTATTTTCTTCTACAATTATATTTTTTGAAGCATGCAATATATTACCCCATTATCTGACAATCATTTTACTAAAGAAAATATTATTCTAAATACAATTAGGACTTTTTTTAAGCTACCATGCTTAGAATTACTTCTATACTCCTTTTTGTAAGAGGAAAACAAAGCATTGCACATTTTTTCGGCAAAACTGCGTCTTTCTACTTATAGAATTTCGCTGCCCCTTTCGCTGACGTAAGCAAGTCACGTGCGTCTATTGTTCCTTTCGAGGGGCTTGGCTTTGAGCTCATATATCAAAAGCAAAGTAAGAACAGGACAGGTTACAAAACACAAAAGATTATATTGGTGGCATGGAGCTAAAATCATCAAAATTAAAGCTACGCTCAACTATTATAGGATCTTATATTTCTTCTAGCACTTCAAAGTAATTTGTCAAATCACTTTCGCTGTATACTTCCCCCCTCCTATTCAAGTCTTTACTTATTTTTATTTTTTACTGAAAAAATAGCGTGATATACTTTTGGTTGCAGCAGATGTATGTACAATTACGTTCCTTAAAAGGAAAAAAGAATTGGCAGAAAATTGTTTATAAGATAACACTAAATTGTGGTTTTTGCACGGGAAACAGAAGTGCCAAATAAAGTTTTCAGAAAAACAGCAAATATTCAGACTTAGAAAGCACAAACTGCTTTAACAAAACTTTCACAAATATACAGAGAAGTTCCCGTTTCGCAACCTTACACCCTAGATCAATGCTTGTGATTGCAAAAACGCTCAAAATAAGTTGTAGAGTTTGGATAGTGAAAGTTATTGGTTGATAGACATTTTTGTCACCTTATAGCCCTACACCGAATTTTCCAGACTTAAACATTTGTAAAAAAGTATTTTATTTATTTTTTTTCATTTTATAGATGTTTCTTTACAATCATGAGCCCTGTGGTGTTTTTTCACAGGAAATTAATATATTCGTCTCATATATAACTTACTCTCTCTATCAACGAATTTTAAGATAAGAGAAAGAAACGTATAGTTAAATCGCAGACATACGTATTTTTAAGCGGTTTGATTGCATAATCTAGATGCAATTAAGTCGCGTGAGATAAACAACCACAGCTGACTGGATTGCTATTACATGTAAGACGACTAGTATTCTCAATAAAAATACTTGACTAATAAATTTAGGATAAAACTTATGATGTACCATTTTCCTTTAAAAGTACCTTGTTGACAAATATTCGTAAGAAGTATACTTCATCTTATTAGTTCCCATTTTACTATTAGTTCCGAGACATTGCCGATGTTAATTATAGCTTCCAAGTTTAGTACTTACTCAGTCTTTAGCAGAAACAAACCCCGACAAAACACAGTTTTCGCGATTTTAATTAACCAGCAAATAATAAATATTAATCATATTTTCTTTCATACTTTTTAATGATGTTTTGTGTAACACCGTGCAAAAAAATATATTTCAAATAGAGCTATAAAGCAACCAAATAAAAACATGTATAGTTTTTCATGTTTTGTTCAAAAACTGAATTGAAATATATACGCTTAAAATATTGATAATAAAAATTATTTTTACTGTAAAATATCTTAGATTTAAAAAAGTTTAAAACGAATTACTGCTGAAACATACATTTGGGCCATTCCATGAGCAATACGGTTAATCGAGGGTTTTTTTTTTTTTTTTTTCGAATTTCAAATCTGCTACAGTGAGAAAAGTAGTCCACTAGGACAAAACAGCCACAGGTAAAATTTTAAGTTGATCAAATAAAATCTTCGTAGTCCGCAAGGGGTTCAAAGTTCGCAAATTTGGCCCAAAAATGCATTTTTTCTTCCTTACGAATACATTAATTTTTAATAGTTTTTCAAATCGGCCAAAATGAGAAAGTTTACCCGATGGGGTGAAATACTATGATGTAAAGTTACATCACAATCTGATTAAATCTTAATTAACCCCATAACGGTCAAATTTGCATGTTTAGCCCCAAAATATTACTTTTTCATCTTGAATGAAAAAAAAATATTTTTACTTTTGAAATCGATCACGGGTAGAAAGGCTGTCTCTTACAATCAAACCATTCATACACAATTAGATACCCGTTTTTGAGGGGCTTAAGGGTGGTGCACCCCCCCCCCCAACTTCCTACCATGGTTTTCAAAAGTAATGTTCTTACATATAAATAAGAGTGACTTTTGTTGCGCTTCGAAATTTCTAGCCAGTTTATAACTCAATGAGTAAAGAGACGTTCGTTAGTACAGAAGTCTCACTTAAAATAAATTAAGCATGTTACCGCTCAATCTGGAGAAGCCAATTTTATTTGTTCTAAAATACTAGAATTATTTAAAGATGTAGACAGTTCTCTTGATAGTTTAAATATTGTAGGCCTTGGTGGAACAAGTATTGAGTACCGAGTTTGAAGGAGGACGGATATCATACAACTATATTATTAAAAGTATAAAACAGTAAGTACCCACCCTTAAGCCATGGCTAAAGCAGAAACATGCAATAAACCACTAGCTCGTATATTCCATCCATGAACTTCAGTTTCGTGCTTATTATGCACTCAACCGGAATATGAATTAAACGAGCTGGAAGCAAAAATCCTCATATAGAGCAAAGAGAGACAACAAACACTGGAAGCCAATGTGAAATTAGACCACCAGAGAGCGACAGCACTTGGAACGGTACAACTCGAAAATTTTGAAGCAAAGCTCGAGTATAAAGGAATAAGTACCCGCCCCTAAGCCATGGCTAAGGCAGAAACATGCAATACACCACCAGCTCGTTTATTCTTCCCATGGACTGCAGTTTCGTGCTTATTGCGCACGAAAATGGTGTATGGTAATTCAGCATGGAATATGAATTAAACGAGCTGGAGGCAAAAATCCTCATATAGAGCAAAGAGAGACAATAAAAACTAGTAGCCAATGTGAAATTAGAACACCAGCGAGCGACCGCACTTGGTATGGTACAACTTGAAAATTTTGAGGCAAAGCTCGGGTATAAAGCAGTAAGTACCCGCCCCGAAGCCTTGCTTAAGGCAAAAACATGCAGTACACCACCAGCTCGTTTATTCCACCCATGGACTGCAGTTTCCTGCTTATTACGCACTCAACAGCATGGAATATGAATTAAACGAGCTGGAGGCAGAAATCCTCATATAGAGCAATGATAAATAACAAAAACTGGTAGCTACTGTGAAATTAGAACACCAGTGAGCGACCGCACTTGGTATGGTACAACTTGAAAATTTTGAGGCAAAGCTCGGGTATAAAGCAGTAAGTACCAGCCCCGAAGCCTTGCTTAAGGCAAAAACATGCAGTAAACCACCAGCTCGTTTATTCCACCCATGGACTGCAGCTTCGTGCTTATTATGCACTCAACAGGATGGCATATGAATTAAACGAGCTGGAGGCAAAAATCGTTATATAGAGCAAAGAGAGACAACAAAAACTGGTAGCCAATGTGAAATTATAACACCAGCGAGTGACCGCATTTGGTACGGTACAACTGGAAAATTTTGAGGCAAAGCTCGGGTATAAAGCAGTAAGTACCAGCCCCGAAGCCTTGCTTAAGGCAAAAACATGCAGTAAACCACCAGCTCGTTTATTCCACTCATGGACTGCAGTTTTGTGCTGATTATGCACTCAACAGGATGGCATATGAATTAAACGAGCTGGAGGCAAAAATCGTTATATAGAGCAAAGAGAGACAACAAAAACTGGTAGCCAATGTGAAATTATAACACCAGCGAGTGACCGCATTTGGTACGGTACAACTGGAAAATTTTGAGGCAAAGCTCGGGTATAAAGCAGTAAGTACCAGCCCCGAAGCCTTGCTTAAGGCAAAAACATGCAGTAAACCACCAGCTCGTTTATTCCACCCATGGACTGCAGTTTCATGCTTATTATGCACTCAACAGGATGGCTAATGAATTAAACGAGCTGGAGGCAAAAATCGTTATATAGAGCAAAGAGAGACAACAAAAACTGGTAGCCAATGTGAAATTATAACACCAGCGAGTGACCGCATTTGGTACGGTACAACTGGAAAATTTTGAGGCAAAGCTCGGGTATAAAGCAGTAAGTACCAGCCCGAAGCCTTGCTTAAGGAAAAAACATGCAGTAAACCACCAGCTCGTTTATTCCACCCATGGACTGCAGTTTCGTGCTTATTATGCACTCAACAGGATGGCATATGAATTAAACGAGCTGGAGGCAAAAATCGTTATATAGAGCAAAGAGAGACAACAAAAACTGGTAGCCAATGTGAAATTATAACACCAGCGAGTGACCGCATTTGGTACGGTACAACTGGAAAATTTTGAGGCAAAGCTCGGGTATAAAGCAGTAAGTACCAGCCCCGAAGCCTTGCTTAAGGCAAAAACATGCAGTAAACCACCAGCTCGTTTATTCCACCCATGGACTGCAGTTTCGTGCTTATTATGCACTCAACAGGATGGCATATGAATTAAACGAGCTGGAGGCAAAAATCGTTATATAGAGCAAAGAGAGACAACAAAAACTGGTAGCCAATGTGAAATTATAACACCAGCGAGTGACCGCATTTGGTACGGTACAACTGGAAAATTTTGAGGCAAAGCTCGGGTATAAAGCAGTAAGTACCAGCCCCGAAGCCTTGCTTAAGGCAAAAACATGCAGTAAACCACCAGCTCGTTTATTCCACCCATGGACTGCAGCTTCGTGCTTATTATGCACTCAACAGGATGGCATATGAATTAAACGAGCTGGAGGCAAAAATCGTTATATAGAGCAAAGAGAGACAACAAAAACTGGTAGCCAATGTGAAATTATAACACCAGCGAGTGACCGCATTTGGTACGGTACAACTGGAAAATTTTGAGGCAAAGCTCGGGTATAAAGCAGTAAGTACCAGCCCCGAAGCCTTGCTTAAGGCAAAAACATGCAGTAAACCACCAGCTCGTTTATTCCACTCATGGACTGCAGTTTCGTGCTGATTATGCACTCAACAGGATGGCATATGAATTAAACGAGCTGGAGGCAAAAATCGTTATATAGAGCAAAGAGAGACAACAAAAACTGGTAGCCAATGTGAAATTATAACACCAGCGAGTGACCGCATTTGGTACGGTACAACTGGAAAATTTTGAGGCAAAGCTCGGGTATAAAGCAGTAAGTACCAGCCCCGAAGCCTTGCTTAAGGCAAAAACATGCAGTAAACCACCAGCTCGTTTATTCCACCCATGGACTGCAGTTTCATGCTTATTATGCACTCAACAGGATGGCATATGAATTAAACGAGCTGGAGGCAAAAATCGTTATATAGAGCAAAGAGAGACAACAAAAACTGGTAGCCAATGTGAAATTATAACACCAGCGAGTGACCGCATTTGGTACGGTACAACTGGAAAATTTTGAGGCAAAGCTCGGGTATAAAGCAGTAAGTACCAGCCCCGAAGCCTTGCTTAAGGCAAAAACATGCAGTAACCCACCAGCTCGTTTATTCCACCCATGGACTGCAGTTTCATGCTTATTATGCACTCAACAGGATGGCATATGAATTAAACGAGCTGGAGGCAAAAATTGTTATATAGAGCAAAGAGAGACAACAAAAACTGGTAGCCAATGTGAAATTATAACACCAGCGAGTGACCGCACTTGGTACGGTACAACTGGAAAATTTTGAGGCAAAGCTCGGGTATAAAGCAGTAAGTACCAGCCCCGAAGCCTTGCTTAAGGCAAAAACATGCAGTAAACCACCAGCTCGTTTATTCCACCCACGGACTGCAGTTTCGTGCTTATTATGCACTCAACAGGATGGCATATGAATTAAACGAGCTGGAGGCAAAAATCGTTATATAGAGCAAAGAGAGACAACAAAAACTGGTAGCCAATGTGAAATTATAACACCAGCGAGTGACCGCATTTGGTACGGTACAACTGGAAAATTTTGAGGCAAAGCTCGGGTATAAAGCAGTAAGTACCAGCCCCGAAGCCTTGCTTAAGGCAAAAACATGCAGTAAACCACCAGCTCGTTTATTCCACCCATGGACTGCAGTTTCATGCTTATTATGCACTCAACAGGATGGCATATGAATTAAACGAGCTGGAGGCAAAAATCGTTATATAGAGCAAAGAGAGACAACAAAAACTGGTAGCCAATGTGAAATTATAACACCAGCGAGTGACCGCATTTGGTATGGTACAACTTGAAAATTTTGAGGCAAAGCTTGGGTATAAAGCAGTAACCCGCCCCTAAGCCATGGTTTATGCAGGAACATGCAATACACCACTAGCTCGTTTATTCCATCCATGGACTGCAGTTTTGTACTTATTATGCACTCAACAGCATGGAATATGAATTTAACCAGCTGGAGGCAAAAATCGTCATACAGTATATAGAGCAAAGAGAGACAACAAAAACTGGTAGCCAATGTGAAATTATAACACCAGCGAGTGACCGCATTTGGTACGGTACAACTGGAAAATTTTGAGGTAAAGCTCGGGTATAAAGCAGTAAGTACCCGCCCCGAAGCCTTGCTTAAGGCAAAAACATGCAGTAAACTACCAGCTCGTTTATTCCACCCATGGACTGCCGTTTCGTGCTTATTATGCACTCAACAGGATGGAATATGAATTAAACGAGCTGGAGGCAAAAATCCTTATATAGAGCAAAGAGAGACAACAAAAACTGGTAGCCAATGTGAAATTATAACACCAGCGAGTGACCGCATTTGGTACGGTACAACTGGAAAATTTTGAGGCAAAGCTCGTGTATAAAGCAGTAAGTAACCGTCCCCAAGGCAAGGGTCAGGCAGAAACATGCAAGTTTTTGGAGGCTCTCTTTGCTCTATATAGTGGAATGAGGTGTACTCGCCGAGATTTTTCCAACAAAAAAAAAGTTGGTTCAGATCGGAATTTTCATCAGAAGTTATTAGGGGGGGGGGGCAGACAAACCGACAGACCGACAAGCACACAAATTCCCCATCTCAAACCCTACTTTCCAAGTTTTAATTTTTCGATTTTTTAAAAATGTTTTCATTTCTTTTTGACTTTTTTTTGAACTTGGTGTTAATGCTTGTTTCGTTGTTTTTCTCATTTGAACGGAAAAGTAAGCTAAAAAAAGAATACAAAAATTAAAGAAACAACAAATGGTAATTTAATCGTTTATTTCAGAAACCACACAAGCGACAAAATTTCTTATTTTAAGAAAACATTTTATTCTTCACGTTAAACTATTTAATAGCGACAACAATCAATATTTTCTGAAAGAAATATATCTAAATATGGATATTTTTCAGTTTAAAAAACTGAAATCCTAATCGATTTTTTCATAAATAATGGCACTTTTTTGAACTTACAGTGTTTATCGCTTAAGTAGTTTCTGAAATAAACGATTCAATTATGTTCTACAATTCATTTGATTCAAGTTCAAAATTATAATAATGAGTTCATTGAGGTGTATATTATATATTAGAATATTAATATCAAACTAAGGCAAACATGATTATAGAAAAAAAGGGTAGCAAAAATTTTATATTTTATAATTGTTCGCAAATGAGTTTCAGTGAAAAAAAAAAGATACACACATATTTCCGAGTATTCTTGATGTCTGATTATCATATCTTTGACTTATATGCAATTCTTTTGCTAATCGAGCTAGAAGTGAAAAATTCAATGTACCGTCAGGGAGTATACATTTAGACGTATGCAAATGCTTCGCCACTCATGCCTGGCACAAGCGACAAATGTTAAATCATGCTCGGGAATCTCCTGAGCTTGATTTAAATATTCAAACTATGTAATGTTTGCTGAGCAAATGGGAAGAAAATGAATATTTCTGAAGAGTAAGGTCTTGAGGAGTGAATTTATTTTAAATAGTAATATGACCTTCTCAAAACTTTTGCAATGTTTTGAGTCGAAGTATCATTTAAGAAGTTGTAGGTTGTTTACTAGAGAGGAAGAAAAATAAAACGAAGTTTGATAAAGGCTTTGTAATGTTAAGGAAATTTTGTCTGTTTTTTTTTTTTTTTTTAATGTTAAAAAAGTAAAATATTATTGTACATCCCGAGGTTCCGTTTAAGCCTGGAAACTCTATATATGGCGTCAATATGCCCTCAAAAAATGTTTCAATTGTTTCTAAAAAAAAGTTGTTTTTTAATTTTCTGAACATTGTTGGTTGCCTTTAAGGGTGGAACGTTGTAGCATTGGCGGTACCCCCTGAAGGATGCCACTTGACTCCCTATGGCACCCCTGGTTGCCATTTGACTTTTTATGGTACCTATGGGGTGCCATAAAGTAACCATAGGGTGTCCTATGTATCCAAATGTTTTAAAGGTGATATGAGGAGTCAAATGACACCCTTCAGGAGGTACCGACTATGCTACAATAATTCCCCCTTAAAGGTGCCAAGTACAACCTGTAGTTTTAATCGTGTAATACCGCATAAACGTTGCTATTTCGATTGGATTTTACGCCGAATATAAGCATTTTAATATCAAATTCTGTTTCAGTATTACACTCGTGTCCTTTTAGGGACTCGTTCTTGTTCTGTGTAAAAATGAGAGTAAGGGGTAATATAATGCATTAACCTTGCAGTAGGATGAATTCATGAGGTTGCGTTTCCTGCAATAAAAGTTAGCTTCTTGTTCCTCGAAAACACGTGTCTCTATTTTTGGGGGGGGGGGGATATAGGCGCTTTGAAGTTGTTTCCTTACATTTTACTTTACCATTAATTTCTCTCTCTTGTGTAAAAGGGGTAAATCGTATTCAGAAAATATTACAAAGTAGTATAATTCTTATGAGGCACTAGATGCAAAAACTTTTAAAATGAAAATATCAATGTTCAAGGGTTTTTCTAGCTTCCTATTTGATTAGTTTTATGTTTCTTAAAGCGTTTTCGTTGCATTAGAAACCCGCTCTCCAATATTTGAGAAAACGAATTTTCACCTTTTTCTCATAAATTCGTAGATTTAACCCAATTATAAAGATAAAAGCAAAGTCTGACCTTGCACAAAGTGCGCAGGATATACAAACTTGAGTCATCTTTTAGAGATTTATAGAATATCTATGCAGATAATTTAAGAGGGTAATGCAAAAGGGAAAAGAAATTAAGTTAAAAATTGCTCCATGAATTGTGTACTAAATAAGAAAAAACGACAAATTAATTTGAAGTACCAAATTGTTGACTAATTTTGAACTTAATGAAGACCAATCGATTTTTCCCAGGTGCCTCATATCGCATTTGAATTTAACAATGTTTAACAATGAGTAAATGAATTTAATGCTGATTCAACACATTTTGAACATGGACAATCTATCTCTTTTTTAAAACATTAAAATATTTTTTACACATTAAAATATTTTTCGGAAATGTTGAACATCGTTGATATTACTTTTAAAAACTTATTTATTTCAGCGCATTTTTAGCGTACTTACATGGCACCATTGAAGATATTTCTTGAACGCTACGGACAAATGTTCCTTTATAAAAACACTTTTTTTCTGAACAGTTTCTTCTAAAAATTAAGAGAGTGTTTGAGAGCACTTTTCGGATTTTACAGTCTCTTCAACATGCATTTTTGTAAACTTTAATTGGAAGTGTTTGAAAACGCTTTTTGAGCACATACGCTGAACGTTTTGTAGCATACTTTTCGATACTTTTTTGAACATTTTTCAATAATAATGGAAGCACTAATATTTTTACAAAACACATGCTAGTGAAGTTCTTAGGAGATATTGAGAAGCAGTTTGAGCTATAAAATGTTGATGCATAATATCAGTATTACCGCTTGCTTAAGGGAGTACACGTATTTCTCATATGACTTCAACTCAAAATTTTTAGAATACTTCAATTACCGCAACAATCAGACTGAAAGTTAAACGAACTTATATAATAGTTTTAATGTTTTACTTGCCTTAAAACTTTTAATGTTTTAAAATAGGTGATTTGGTACGATTTCACATTTAGAACAAAAATATTACCTTATGCATGAAATTCTATACATATTTTCTTCATACATAATCTGAAACCATTTCCCTTCCCA
This sequence comes from Uloborus plumipes, assembly GCA_038373865.1. Lineage (NCBI taxonomy): Eukaryota > Metazoa > Arthropoda > Arachnida > Araneae > Uloboridae > Uloborus > Uloborus plumipes. The sequence goes on from JAXGGA010010884.1 coordinate 34,498, forward strand.
AACATTATGCAAGGAAAATCACATTCATGTTCAACTGGATTCCGTAAGTCTGAGTATCTACAGGAGACATCAAAAAAGGATTTTCTTGGAAGCAAGAAGCCATATTCGAATTGCATTTATTTCTGCTCCTTACGAAAACCAGGTGAACTTCTTGCTGTATCCGAAGGATCATGAAGATTTATCATGAAAAATGCATTGCATTTTGAAACGAATTTAAGGTATGTGGTTGAAGCAGGTATATGAGACTGCTTATATATCCACGATCTGGGTGTCTGAAACTTAATAATGAGCAAAAAATGTTAAGTTACTAATGGGATATTTTTTTTCGTTTTTGATGTTTAAAAGTTTTTCTAACTGGAAAAAAATAACCATGTAACTAACGGAAAATGTTTCTAAATGCTAAATCACTAATGATTCATGATTAAGTCATTTAGTAATAAATTTGAAATTTTGTATCATGTTAATTTTTTATACCGTGTATGTTATTTATATGAAAAGTACCTTATTTTCTCTTTCAAACAATTTGTGTGAATATTCTGCTGTAATAAAAAAAAGAAAAATAATTTGACATCGTTGAAATACTAGGAATGAATTTGACAAATATGAAGGTGACTTCAAATTAGTGCACAACCAATTTTTGTGTGTTAAACTTTTCATCGTTTTTATGTCCAGCATATATAGTACGAGAAACATGGTGTGAATAACATTAAAAAAATTAGTTATTCGAATAGTGGTAGTAGTTTAATGTTATTATCATTATTATTTTATTACTTAAAACAAAAATGGGATGACGATGTAATAATTACATAAATAAATAAGATCACCAGATGCTAAACAAAACTAGGTTACTTTCAGGTTAAGAAAAAAAAAATTAAAGAAAATTGTTTATGCCTTTTTATTCGGAATTAAAACTTAAAAGCTTTGTAAATTTAATTCCAGTCTAAAAAGTATAAAAAGATTACATGAACTGGGTTTATATTTATTTATAATTTATAAAATGAACAAGAACGAAAATAAATTAGTTTCCTCAATTTTTTTAAAACTTTTGTGTATTGTGATTGATTTTTAAAATAAAAGAATCTCTACATTTAACACGTAATGTTGAGCTTAAAGCATTTAATTTCTTTTACAACATATGTAATAATTCCACCTAAAGCTTCTTGAAAATATAATTGCATTTTCTTTAAGCACATATTTGTAAGTGTAACATGTAACTCAAATAAGCAAGGTATTTAAAAATGAACATTTAAGTACTATTTAATTCAGTATTTATTCTATCAATTATTTTCTATATTTTTGTGTTTAAAATAAGTTTGTTTAAGATAACATAAAATATTTTTTAACCTTTTTCCATAACATTTTAAAAATTATACACCTACACATATTTGTCTTTGTTCCAATAAAGCACATACAGTGGATAACCCCGAGCTTGCGGTATATTAAAATCGTTACGGTGTCCAATAATTCTGAACAAGAATCTGTTCTTTAATTAGCCAAGTGGAGTAAAAATTTTCTACCTTGATGGATTGTATTATTTTCTCCGTGACAAGATGACAAGAACCGATAACGACAGCTAATTAACTCAGTCGTTAATTTCGTGTTCTTGCCGCCATTAATGAAACTTTTACTTTCGTGTTTCGCATTATTCGTTAGGTTTGTAAAACGTACATTTATATAAAAAACTAATTATATAATCAAGCCAAATATTTCATTTTATTATAAGTTTTATACTCATTAGCGAAATTTGCGTAGTTGGAATTAGTATTTTATGTATGCATACGCTAATGAAGAAAAAAACTCATTTTTACACTAAGATATATCTTTTGAAATAAATTTATGTAGCCAAAAATCAAACATTGAAGTTTTTTTTAAGTTTTAAATTTTTTATCAGCATTTTTATTAATTTTCTAATAACCTTACATACATTAATTCATGCTTACACTCTCAACCGGGTTAAAAGCCCCAGGTATAATATTTTAAAATTAATCCCTCAGAGTGCGATATTATTCATTTCAGTGCCAGTGATGCACAAAATAGTGATTAAATAGAGTAAAATAATTTTTCGCTGATTTATACTTATAACTATGATTATAGGGAAAACCCAAACAAAAAAGTATAATTTTTAGCATGTAATTTAAATTAATAGTTTTAATAAGATATTATAAACATACATGATAGTTCGATTATTTTGTTAATTTATTTGATTAAAAAATAAAGAAACAACAGAAACAACTCTGCTAATGCTGATTACGGCTTGCTGATGGAACACCAATGCGTGCGACGATTAACCTTGAAGAAAATATATATATATATCGCCTGCTTGATTATAGTTAGTTTGCATCACTGAAAGTCCGACAGAGTGATATACCTGGTTTGGGGTCAAAATGTCGCGGCCGAAATGTCGCGGGCTAAAATGTCGCGGGCCAAAATGTCGCCGGTCCGAAGTGTCGCCGAGCCAAAATGTCGCGGGCTAAAATGTCGCAGGCCAAAATGTCGCCAGTCCAAAATGTCGCCTACCCAAAAGATCGCGGGCCAAAATGTCGCATGTCCAAAATGTCGCCGGTCCAAAATGTCGCCTGGCCAGAATGTCGCCGGTCAAAAATGTCGCCGGTCAAAAATGTCAAGGCCCAAAATGTCGCCGGATCTGAAATGTCGCCTGCCCAAAATGTTTCCAGTTCAAAATATAGCCGTTCCAAAATGACGCTAAGTGCATAGTACAGATTTAATGTTTCCAGTAATTCACAAATTCAATGCAGCTTAATTATGTAGCTCAATTCTACTAATAAGCTTATCGCGATATGATAAATACACCAATTTAGTAACTTTTTTTAAACGTAGCAGTTTAGAAAATTAGCTTAATTTATTAACAAAAATGTAACTAAATTGATTTCTTCTAAAGCTTAAATTATTTCAGTACCAAAATAATGCCATAGTTTTTTCAGGGCTGTACTTAGGGCCCAGGGACGCTAAAATTCTTCCTTTTTAATACGCTTTTATTAGTTTCACATGCGGGTTTGTTTGTTTGTTTGTATATATGTAACTCTGAGTAAAAGATAAAATTCACGTTCTTTACAAACATAAAAGTAATATGTTTAATACCATTATTATTACTAAAGGCTAAACTATATTGCATGTTGATGCATAATAAGTGCATTTGCCATTAGTTCTGAGTTGGGCATCGATCGTCCACAAAGTGCTTGTAAACTTAGCGGATATTCAACAGTTTTCATAATCTTCTTTTGAATTTGATTTACTCTAAAAGCGTATTTTTTAGTTTTTTTAAACTATATTTAGGATTATTTCTTTTTTTTTTCACACAAAGAAATTAAATAAATAAATTTGCTGTAAAGGCTTTTTTCTTCCTTTTGCAAAAACGGAATACCGTTTTTTAATCACCGCGTAGTCGGCAATTTTCTTCTAGAACATTTTCTTTAAGAGTTGTTTGGGGACGTTTGAAATCAAGTTAGTTCATGGAATTATTGCTTTCTTTGTAACAACTGTGTGGTGGAAGGGGAGGTGAAATGTCAAGAAAAAAAATTATATTGAACTCCACATTTAAATTCTGATTGTAACGAAGGTACAGTACCATGTCTGAGCTGATTAACGCCAGAAATGAATAAGCATCTCTCCCTTTAAGACCATTCTACAAACAAAATTTTGTCTGAATACTTGCATTACTTCTTGATATACATCACTCACAAAAAATGAAAAATAAAAAGTTCAATTGCTCTGCTTCCTCGATGATGTGGCTTATCTTCTGAAGGCTTCCTATGGGCCAATTTTTATTTGATTTCGTCTGAACCTTCTTCATACATAGTAATCACGCTATGCTGAAAACGTTCCATTACATTCTTGCATGTAAAAACTTGGAAGAACTAGCGGCCAAAACCAATCAGCACTGAATCACATATTGGTTGGTACATGTATGTACCAAATTTCTTTCTAATTCACGAAGTAAGTTTTGTGGTAGAGTCGCCCCTAAAAAATAGGTCACGCAGACACATTTTCCTTTAAAAAAATAAACGATAAAATTGAATTCAGCACACGTCAGAACGTGTAAATTCTTCCAAATTGACAATTTTTCACTGATCCAATACTTTCTTTTACATATTTTATGAAGAAGAAAATAAAAACACCTCTATTATTTAAATAATATAAACTTGCTTTCGATCATGTAAGAAATTTTAACAAAAACCAAGTTTCAAACATCGTATATTTGTCTTATTCATTTCACTGTTCTTCAACTTATTTTTTAACACATAAATTTTCCTTTCGATATCAATTAAACTTGGCTTGGGCTGCTAATCCATTCGTTTTTAAGTTGGTGGATAGCTAGTCACGGTGAAATAAGCTATTGTAAATAAATAACGTACGCTTGTTTGAAAACTATTTGTTTCTTGGAAAACGCTCGAAACAGTTAGAAGCCGAAAGGGTAAATTTTTTTAGTATTTTTCAAAAATTTTAGTCCATACTATCGTCAACGCACACGTTCAATCAACAGCAATTAGCAATCTTTTACTAATTTGGTGTAAAAAAGCCTTTTCATATGTTTTAATTTTTGGTACTAACTGTATCAATATCGGACCTTCTACATTTTTGTCTGACGACATTTGGACTGGCGACATTTTGGCCCGCGACATTTTTGACCGGCGACATTTTGGACACGCGACATTTTAGACTGGCGACATTTTGGACACGCGACATTTTGGACACGCGACATTTTGGACCGGCGACATTTTGGCCCGCGACATTTTGGACCTTCGACATTTTTGCCCGCTACGTTTTGGACCGCGATATTTTGTACCGGCGACATTTTGACAAGCGACATTTTGGACCGCGACATTTTGGCCCGGCGACATTTTGGACCGGCGACATTTTGGCCCGCGACATTTTGGCCCGCGACATTTTGGCCCGGCGACATTTTGGCCCGCAACATTTTTTTCCCGGCGACATTTTGGCCGCGACATTTTGGCCCGCGACATTTTGGGCGTATACCATATACCTTACACTAAATACTTTTTACCTGTAGTTGAGAGAACGCAAAGGTTCAAGCACATTTAGAGTTTTTTTTTTTTTTGCTTAAATAATAACATGCCAAATAAATATGTTCGTAATCAACGAAAGCAAACTTCAAAAACTTACCCCCTCACCCAGGTATTTAGCAGAAAAGATAATATTTGCGTACAATTTAAGCGCTAGGTCATAAAATAATGTTTTTATTGTTACTTCAAATGGGAAAATAATCCGCTGGACTAGGGTGATATGCCTTTTGTTTTCTCAGTAAAATATTTAATTTGTAGTTTTTGTTTATGTCAGGTTTCACACATCATCTGAAATTGCATTAAGAGAGGCAGGAGGTATGAGTTTTTATTTTACGTTAACATAATTCTTTGAAAATAAGTTTCTGTTTAGGTAGGACGTGGTACCTTGACTTTCTACACGTGGATGAATAAGTCTAATTTTTAGGTAAGAATGTATATTAAATTACAATGCGTTAAAATTATAAGACATTTAAGTGAATTCACAAAACCTTTGTCTGAAGATTGCAAGCCTTAATATGTTCGACTCGATAACCTCAAAACACATTTACTCTCCAAAGCTTCTATTTAATGCTCTTGGGGGAAAAACATGTGTGGCCAAAGTCCTGTAGGGTGAAGGAAGGGTAAAAAAAAAGGCATGGAGTCAGAAAGGTCAGTTACAAAAATCTTTAAAAAGTATACAAGTCATATTTTATGTCTAAATTGTGGGAATTATTTTACTAATACTAGTTAAGGATTCCGGGCTGTTGTGCCGTGGTCTGATTGGCTTTAATCCATACGTTTCGATCGCAACTGCGGCGGTCATCTTCAGTGGGTGTCGTTGATTAATTTGGCGACTGATGCGAAATTTCGCATTTTTCGAAAAGAGCGGCAACAACATCTAAGATCTCGACAACAAAAGAAGCTATTTCCTCGCTATTCGAACACGAACTACAAGTATTTGTTATCTTTTAATATTCTATAAACTCTAAAATTAAAGTTTTAAATCACGACTTATTAACCCAGTTACTTTTCAGTATCAAAGTTTATTCTTTTTTAGAGATATTTCAAGCGTTTTATTTACCTTCCAATTCATTTTTTGCTGTCGAATTATGATTATAAAATTGCTCTCCTCTAACCAATATTACCTCACGTGATCCTAATCAACCGATGATGAAGGTTTGAGGAAAACTTACCAAAGAGGGCCTCGTTCCTAAAGTTATCAAGAAACAAAGAGTGAGGCACACCTATCATTCGATAAAAGCCAAAAGGAATCCTCAGCCAAATGAAAATAACCATCTAGTCGTGACAAGTTCATGGTAATTCATGACATAAAGAGTTCAAAGTAGGCTGAATCGTTATTTTTCTGATTCAAACCTTTTTCTTCGATTGAATTGAATTTTTTGTCGAATTGTATTTATTTATTTATTTTTATTTCATTTTATTTCATTTTATTTTACGTTTTTTTATTTTGTTTTTTAATTTTCGACAAATTATACACAATACTTGTATAAAAAATACAACTTTCATTTGAAAGTAACTATCTGTTCCTTTTCGTTCCTTCCTCATCACTAGTATTGTTTTTACAAAAAAATAATATTGTTTTTACCAAATTGTATTAAAGGTTGAATTGTTACGAATAAATATTTGGACATCAATTTTAACTTACATGCTTTGGCGGAATAAACCAGAACATCGCTATAAAAATTTACCTAAAAATACAAATTGTTTAAAATGCTTTGTCTTTGTTTAAAATTTTAAAAACTAAACAAGATTTAAGAGTCCATTTAAAAAATCAACTTAAAGAAATTCTAATTATTTTTTTTATGTTCCAAGATGAAAAATGTTTCAATTTACTCCATTTGACGACAATCTAGAAACGTTGTTTGAGCTACATCAACTCTCTTTTCTGAATTTCCTTCAAAAATACATTATACTGTATCATTAGGGTGATTCAGAAATGTATGGAAAAAAATAAACTTTGTATTTTTGTGCGTCTTACCCTCTTTTTTTGTGCCACTATATACACTGATTATTTGTGCAAAATTTTAGCAAAATATATTAATATTTAGAGGTCGCTCAAACGCCTTGAAATTTCGTGATATTGACAAAAATGTGATCGTAAATGATATCTATAGAAAAAAGTAGCCTTTGTATTTTTGTGCGTCTTACCCTCTTTTTTTGTGCCACTATCTACTTATATTAAAAACTGAGTATCTTTCTAACTATCTTTCTTTCTAACTATCTTTCTTTCTAACTATCTTTCTTTCTATCTTTCTATGTCACGCTTCTTTCTCCTGAACGCCAATGACCTGAAAGTCGAACCAGGTACCGATAGATAGGTAATTTTTCAGGCTTCATTAGTTTCAATTGATATAATTATACGATTTTAATTAGCAAAGATATCAATTAATAAGTAGTCAAGTTTAAAGCGATTAAGCCTAATAAATGATTAAATATGAAATCCATTCTTGCATTGCAAAACGTGATTGCCGTGAAACTAATAAAAATGATAATGAGAATTTTGAATGAAGGCTTAACTAAATCAAACACGAAACTCATAAGCGGGCCACTTACGTAGAATTTTTATCGCTAGCTACTGGTAATATTTTGAAACATTTATTTGTTGAAGAGGCATCTACTTATATTAAAAACTGAGTATCTATGTCTGCTTTTTTCCTTTGAGCGAGCTGAACTTACTGAAACTTTCCTCACCATCTTGAAGACGTGAAGCATCTCAATAATTCGAATGATTTTTTTTATATAGGAAAAAAGTAAAGGCGTGAAGCGCCTGTAAGCGAGCCGCCTTGGCGGGGAGTAGTCTCTTTAAATTTTTTTCTCACTACTTTCAGGGCACGAAGTGCCCGTGCAACGCCGGGCCACGTGCGTGGTATGTCTTGAAATCGAATGAACATTAAATTATATCAAATAATATAACTTCAGAATGAGGTAAAAGTTAGAGAGGGGAGACGTTATGCATCAACATGCCGCAGGAAGCTAATCTAGCTGCCCTGGCAGCTAGTCTACTTATATTAAAAACTGAGTATCTTTCTAACTATCTTTCTTTCTATCTTTCTAACTATCTTTCTATGTCACGCTTCTTTCTCCTGAACGCCAATGACCTGAAAGTCGAACCAGGTACCGATAGATAGGTAATTTTTCAGGCTTCATTAGTTTCAATTGATATAATTATACGATTTTAATTAGCGAAGATATCAATTAATAAGTAGTCAAGTTTAAAGCGATTAAGCCTAATAAATGATTAAATATGAAATCCATTCTTGCAAACCGTCGTTGCTATGAAACAGTATAATAACAATGATAATGAGAATTTTGAATGAAGGCTTAACTAAATCAAACACGAAACTCATAAGCGGACCACTTACGTAGAATTTTTATCGCTAGCTACTGGTAATATTTTGAAACATTTATTTGTTGAAGAGCCATCTACTTATATTAAAAACTGAGTATCTATGTCTGCTTTTTTCCTTTGAGCGAGCTGAACTTACTGAAACTTTCCTCACCATCTTGAAGACGTGAAGCATCTCAATAATTCGAATGATTTTTTTTTTATATAGGAAAAAAGTAAAGGCGTGAAGCGCCTGTAAGCGAGCCGCCTTGGCGGGGAGTAGTTTCTTTAAATTTTTTTCTCACTACTTTCAGGGCACGAAGTGCCCGTGCAACGCCGGGCCACGTGCGTGGTATGTCTTGAAATCGAATGAACATTAAATTATATCAAATAATATAACTTCAGAATGAGGTAAAAGTTAGAGAGGGGGGACGTTATGCATCAACATGCCGCAGGAAGCTAATCTAGCTGCCCTGGCAGCTAGTATACACTGATTATTTGTACAAAATTTTGGCAAAATATATTAATATTTAGAGGTCGCTCAAACGCCTTGAAATTTCGTGATATTGACAAAAACGTGATCATAAATGATATCTATAGAAAAAAGTAGCCTTTGTATTTTTATTCGTCTTACCGTCTTATTTAGGCCCTTTATATACACTGAACTATTCGCCCAAAATTTTAGTAAACTATATTTACATTTAGGAGTACTTCAAATTTTGTGATAGTGGCACAAATGCGAACGTAAATAATAATAATAACAAAGTTACTTTATTGCTTTTTTATATCTCCGAAGAAAAAAAGCGTGCAATCACAAAATGAACTATATATCTGAAAAACCAATGAAATGCAGAAAAGTATGAAAACTAATCAAATACGGAAAAAATATAAAAAACAAATTTAAATACATTAAATATATAGTAATTCGCTCATTAATTCTTGCAATACTTTTTTTAAGGTTACTTTTTTGCAACTTTGAAACCTTTTCTGTGTTCCTGTACCACTTGAAGAAGACACTGTCTTTGTTTTTCGTCGTTAGTGATAGTCTTAACAAATGCTTCAATAAGGGCCATGCCACGCTCCGTATTGTCGTTTACAATCCTCAGTTTCTTTGGTAGTATAAAGCCTTGTTGGTAGCTATCTTAAAGATTCGAATGCTCAGGATCAAACAGCTGATATATTTTGAGTTTCTTCTTTACATGAATAAGGACGCTAAAAATATTCCAAATCATTTCTTAGTGCTTGCACAAAAAGGGTTGCTGGGAACCCAGCTCTTAGATATTCTTTCCCATTAACGATAAGAATGTGAAAGAAATCACATTCATATGTTACGAATACCTTTTGTTTGTCCAGCTGCAAGTTTGAACTGGTTGGGAAATATCCATAACTTGAAGCCATAAAGAATCTTTAACACAGATATAACACGAGGAACCACTCCTGGGACACGAAAACATACACCAAGAGAAGGTGCTCTGCTCAAGAAAATCGCACTAAGCTCTAGTATCTTCCTTGGACACTTCTTTTACATGGGTCATCAGAAGTTAACTTTGCGCAACTTCCATTACTAGTTGCACGTTGCTCTGAATGTGCTACCAACTCCTCAACCTCATCGTTCCTCACTCCAGGTTTAAAATTAGAATGTTTTATTCTGGACTATGATTGCTAAAACCGCTTAAAAAGCAGTATTGTAGATCCAATGGCAGTGGATGGTTCCACGCAATTGCGTGAACATCGCATCTGACATTGCACGCAATCAAATACCCCAATTCTACCTATTTCTTGGTTTATCGGTTAAAATACCGAGAGACCAAGAGTAGAATAGATTTCGGTTGTAATACCACAGAAAACACAATGTCTAAAATATAATGGCGGAAAGCACAATATAAAAGTTGCTTCCCTAGTTTTTTTTTCCCAAGTTCAAACATGCTCCAACTTTAGTACCGGCAATGCATGTCGTATTGAAACACATACCACGTACGAGCTCAGTAAGTTCCCATTTATCTAACTGGTTATCGTATAGCAG